>VDFB02195666.1:0-178355 GCA_007258455.2 Sequoia sempervirens | reverse complement strand
ATGACAACACTAGCAGCTAAAAATGATTTCCCAAAGCCATATTCCAATAGTGTTGTACCCTTTACATAGTGATCCCAAAGGGCCAAAAAGGAACCAAACCATTAAAACATAAAAAGAAGTACTTTCAGTAACAGTAGGATAAAGACACAAACATAGCCTAGTAATAACAGAGACACAGCACAACATAGACCCGACCACTAATTGTCCACACTTTCCCATTTCTGGACAAGAAGGTTTAACACATCATCCATAATCCAATTGGGGCCTTCATCCATGGTGTTCTTATCCATTTCCTCCTTGATGACTTCTGAGAGAGTGATAGTCAACCTATGTATCATTTTGATAGAGAACCACGCCAGACAATTGAATTTACTTTCCAGTTTAGCGACTCTCTCTTGCAACACACCAAGCTTGTCCTCCTTGCCTTTCTTGCTTTGGATCTCTACATCAACACCAACCCTAGTATTCGAGGAATTGGTAGAATCTTCCTTAAGCAATGTGTTCATATTAGAGAAATTACTAGGGCCTTCTATAGGACCTTTATCCTTCTCCTTCTCAGTAACTTTAATGTCGTAAGTTCTACCGCCAGTCTACACCAAATCACTGGAAATCTCATCCATAGGTGCCCCTTTCTTGTGTTTTTCCAACTTGTGGGATCTTCTCACACTCATTTGTTTCATTCCCATCTCAAAGCTAGCACCCACCATAGCATTTCCCTTAGAATATTTTTCCTCGACACTTTTACCATCGCTCTCGATGACCAAAGGAACTATCAAGAGCAAAGGATCTTTTTCCCCTTCTTAGCAGCCAGTCTGTTGACCTTCTTGTGTTTCAGCTCATAAGGCCCATCCACAACACTCGACTAGGCCAATCCAACCACATTTTTCTTATTCTTGAGGGATAAGTGGCTAAAGCCTCAATATCAGGATCATTTTTAGGGATGGGGGATTTTCTCTTCGAGCCCTCTGAAACAGCAGGGGACAAATTTTTAGGGTTAATATCTGGGGGTTCCAACTCTTCCACATGCACAACTGAGATGGGTTTGGGAGGGCACAAAGATAAATGGAATTGGTAGATCCTATAGATAAGGCCCTAATGCAATGGTAAGGGAGGCGGGGAATCAAGGTTAAGAGTGACAATCTCATGAGACTCTTTGATGGAACTTTCTAGAGAAAGAAAGCAAAAAGAAAGGGAAGCTAAGTAACATCTTGTGCCTTAAGTGATTTAACAAGGGTAGGTGGTATAAATAAAATACCTTGAATCTACCCTCAAGGGTAACATATTTCATTATGACAAGAAAAACCTTATCCCAGGGTTTAGGCAGCACTTCGCGGTCGAAACCCAACTACTTTTTCACCGGCTTCTCATTGCCCTTGAAGAACGTATTCAAACTCTCTAAATCTTGTGTTTTAGTGTGTTTTTTATATTTATTACCCTCATATGAAAGGGAAGAAGCCTTACCAATCACTTCTTCATCCACTTCGAAAGATATGCCACCCATGGTGACCCGCCTATCCCTCCATGAACTAGCAAACTGGACCGAAAACGCCTCGTCATGGCCCACAAGATTCTCCAAAAGCAGCATAAGACCACCTTCCAAACAAAAATGCCAAGCTAGGGGGTCCCTATGAAACTCCTCACAATTATCTGGCTTAGTTCTTACTCTATTTCCTTCCATCGTGACCCACAACACACAGTAGTCAAAACAACAAAAAGGTAGCCAAAAAATAGATAGCTTGTTGGAGAGATTACCATTACTTAAATAATATTTACTCCACCAACCAGGATGGAAAGGAATAATAAAGGCAATATGACATTTACACGCATCGACGTTGATTCTTGATGACAACAACACCATTGGCCCGTAATCATTACAAAGGACCCCAAAATTAAAGCAATTAGGAATAATAATAAAATCCATATTTAAATCCATAGTACTAATCAACTTAGAGAGGTTACACAACCCAAAAAGCCATTTGAATGTAGGGGGAAGATTTGAAACTTTGATGTACATCAAGTAAAAAATATAAGGCAAATCATAAGATGCCTTAAATTGGAATTATTAAATAAGTTGGCGAAGTACATCACTTTACATGAACTCCAGGAGATTTGATAGGATATGTTGTACCATTGGAAAGGCAGCCCGTAAAGGGTAGAAGCCCCACCACACATGATTATGAGATAAAAAACCCATGTGGCCACCCACTTAAGCCTAGTATCCTTTCTCGTACAAGACCAATCCATCCAATGACCTGTCAAGGAGTGGCACATGTACCTGAGAAAGATAGTAAATTTAAGCATCATTATGAGAGTAATTCCTCTACTCCACGAGGATTAACCTTTGAATAGATGACAACAACACTTCTATCTTTTTCCAACATTTGCAAACCTGCCAGGTGGACCCCAAATTGGCGAAGCCGTCGACCACCTAGTTACCTTCCCGATAGATATGAGTCAAGTGATACCTTTCAAACTTTGAGATTAAAATATTTATATCCATAAGAATATCCCTTAAGTTCCAACCAAGTAGATGACCTAAATTAATAGAGTCTATCACATTCTTAGAATCCCCTTCAATTTTCAAATTCTTTATACCCAGAGTGATAGCAATCTTGACACCCTTGAGCATCTCTTAAGACTTTGCCACCATAGAAGAGTGAATACCAATACCTCCAACATACCCAACAACCAAGTTTCCCTAACAGTCCCTTATGAAACCACCAATACTGGCCAGACCAGGCCTCTTGGTTGTACCGTCAAAATTCAGTTTAAACCAACCCACATCTGAAGGTTTTCGAAAGTTGTTTTTCCTAGCAAGGTATTTGGAATTATCAAATGAATCATTACCAAGCACAATGTTCTAGGAATTAGCCATCTTGATCTCCCAATCAGCTGGGGTAGAGTCCAGTGGTTTCCACTTGAGTAGAGAGAGACTTTTAGATATAATTCTGGACCCACAGGCAAACACTTCCTTCAAACTCTTGTCAATGCCTTTGAAAACCCTGTTGTTCCTTTCCTTCCAGATGCACTAGCAGATGATGGGGGGAATTCGCCTCCAAATTTCTAGAGGAAGGGGGTGTCAAAAAGGACCATTCCAACCCCCCAAAAAGGAAACTAATCATAATTATATTGCTTGATTATTATAATAGAGATAAGCTAGAATAGGGTATTATGATAATATCAAAAATATAGTAAGGTATTTGTATTATTTGAATAAGTTATGTTGCTTGGAAATGAAAGGGATGGAAATCCTAATAGAAGTATTATGCCATTACTATTTAGAGTATGATATTATTTTATGAATACCTTTATTTGGTAGTTTAACCATGGGTGGAGAACTTACGTTCTCAATTGTTTATAACCCTTGAAATTAGGAGATTAGTTTACTCCCTAGGGTTAAGGTATACAGTTGAATGTGTTTATATTGATATTCAACAATAGGGTTGAAAAACATATTAGAGATATATGCATTCTAATTACCTTTTTAAATAATATTATCTTATACTTGACCAAGAGTCTATACCTATTCATGGTATTCTAATCTTAAATGAGAGGATTTTATGTCGTGGTAAACCAAAGCCATATTCTGAGGAGTTTTTATGGTGTAGAAGCATAGACTCCTCTCAAGCAAAAAAAATATCCTCTAGATTAGAAATGAACTTATCATACATTTTAACACATGAATAAATGTGTCATATTGAGGGAAAGGATATATGATTGTTTATGAACATACAAACATAGGTACCTTATATAAATTATGCAAAGGATAACTTCGAAAGAACCATGAGGAAATTGGAAATTAGTTGAAAGGTTCTTAGTTAATTTATTAGAAGTTAAATAGATTATTATGCTGACTTATTATGTGATATTACAATTGACATAAGATTTTATATTGAATCAAATCAAACGATAATTAATGTCAAGAATAACCAGATTGGTTATGGCATCCTAGAAGGATGGAGCCATACTAGGTATGAAAACAAAGAGTTTGAAACTCAATATGAAGAAGTAATCTTCAAATCAAGTTTAATTCTAAATTATTATACATATCAATATATTGATAGTACTTTAAATTGAGACTAGATGTGCCTAGTCGGTGACATGGTGTCATCAATGTTAACTAGTTATGCATGAACTAGGAGAGTTGTTACTCCCATGATTAAAAGAGATAAATTGAATAAGAAGCAATTTCCAGTCCCAAGAATGTTACAAATGTGTAACAATGTATTCAAGAGGTTGGGTTAAACCTAATTGGTTAGTTAGATCAATATAAGTGTGTTATCACTTTTGTATGGAATCTTGTTTATGTTATTTAAATCTTGAGGTCAAACCCAAACAAGAGATTTCACTTTCGTCAATAGAACACATGTCAAGTGATGGGGTGGAGTGAACATATGACAGCTTCATAGAAAGTGGATCTATAATATATATATATATACACACACACACTATCGCCAAAGATTGCATAGCTAGTCCCATGATTTCATTCATAGTTGTGTTGACGTTGTTTTTCCGCGACCCCGCACCAACATAGAATAAAGTTTCCCCGCCGGATACCTATCCTCTCTTGAACAAAAGTTTCCTACATGCTAAGATTGTGAGATAGATCATACATTTAACTCCAAGGTTCCTTTAATGCGAATAGACTCAGTTGGCTTGATGTGATTTTGCTGGTATTTCAAGGGGATTTACACAATTGTTCGGCGGTTAATGACGGAACCAACGGACTAAGGGCTTTCATGTAATTCAAATGATTTGGCAAGTGCGCACAAGTTTCCTAATTCTAACCAGAAATGAACTGAATTTAAAAGAGTGTAGGGCCTAAGAAGTTTACATTCTCTAAATGCAAGATATGTGGAATTGACTTCAGCAGACTTCAACCAGATTTTACCTAGCCTCACATCGGACAGCTTCAGCAAAATTGGTGCAATCTTCAGAGGAGTAACGAAGAATATTCAGATTATAATTCAACATACATGTACCATCACAACGATGCATACAAGCATACGAACCACAATCGAAGTTAAGTTTGAAATGATTTCCAGTTGACCACGCAAGGCAAACTCACCATCAGCAAGTTGCTAGTGGTATGGATAAAGAGAAGCTACTTCGATCAAACACCACAAATCCACAGTAAACTACTTGCATGAAATGAAAACTGCACTACTTTAAGCTACTTCAAGTTGCTACATGAATTGGAAGGACGAAGAAGCCTCGACAACTACTCATAACAAAGAAGAAATCACCATCAATGAAAATTCTTTTATTATGAAAGCATTCATGACAACTCCTTACAAAGTATTCAAAGGGAAGACTTTCCTTCCTCTTCAATCTAAACTATACTATCAACTATTCTACTTTCTACTCTATCAATTTCTCTTTACTCCTCTGCTATCCTAACTCTGATCTAATTCTAATGAGATACAAATGAGGGGGACTCCCCTTTTTATAGTTGGCCAAGTCCAACGGACGGCTCAGATTACAATCGGCTGGATGGCCCAGATTGTGCCACCTCAGCCCTAAACAAGATTCACCCTAAAAACCGCCACAAAGAGGAGTGGGGCAATAAATGAGCAATTAATGGCCACCATCCTTCTAGAAGATTCCAGCTTTGAAACGCGTTCACACTGCTCTTGTTCCGACTACAAACTGGATAAGTCTGGTCAACATTGCCTCAATTTCTTGGACTAGCACAACAGGCACGTTCTCAATCTGACTTCAAGGTGACAACCTCCTTCTCTTGCTTGATGATGATTTTCCCTTGTTGATGTTGTTCTTCAACTTTGCTTGGGCTTCCATTCTTTTCTCCATCTTGAGTTTTGAAAATATTTCTTCATTGTCACTTGAGCTGGGTACGTACGAATCCTCAACATTTAGCCATTTTCTCCAAGTATTCGCCTAATTTCCCCAAGTCACCATCGTTTGGTCTCGACGTTCCTCCTGCAAAATAAGCAAGGAGAAGGGTATTAGAACACTTCATAATATAAATTCACTTTACTTACCTGATTTTCATGTTTTAACTTCCAAGCATTCATCGTCTTCACTAGCCAACTTCGCGTTCAAATTCTTCATGCCTCAGCCAAATTTCAACCTCCTCAAGGGCGTATTAAGAGATGTACTTTAAGATCATCTTTTGAAGGTGTTAACTTCAACTGCATCTTCTTCAAGAAATTTATTCCACCAGCTGAAGCGTTGACAATTTTGATTTCATTCATCTCCAGCTCAGGAAGATTATCTTCATGAAGAATTTGAGCAAATTCACCTAGGCAGTTCCTTTCAAATTCATCGTCTGGAGGATTTTACCTTGAAAACACATTTTCTTCACTTTGCCTTAGAAAATTTTAAAATTTCCCTTAGGAAAACTCATCAATCCTGTGCCCATCAAAAATCTCCATCCTGAAGGCCTCGACGAACTGTGGACGACTTTAAAATCAACTTCTCATCGAAGATCTTCAATACCCAGAAGAAAATTTTCTTCAGAATTTGTCAAATTCATGGGTATACAACGAACGGGTTCATTTAAAAAAATTAAAATTTTTGAACAGAAAATATCTCCTTGTGCAATTTAACCCGTTTCTTCATCTGCGTGAGACATCTTGTTGCTCCGACTTGAGAAATTTTAACTTGTCTGCCAATGCCAATAGCCGACCCGTCCTTTGGAAAATTCATTAGTGCTTCAAGAAGAATTTTATCGCAGCCTTAGATGTCTAAGTATTTTCTAAGGAAGAAAAATACCTTGCCTTAGAAATTTTTTGAATCACTTTGCATTTTTGAAAAATTTGTTGCGCGAAAAAAAATGCTATTCAACTTTATCCATTTTGCCTTGGTGAAAAAATCATCAACTTCACTTAGAAAATCTTCTTGCAAGCACATCACACTTAACATATTTTACTTCCATCACCTTCAACGCCTTACAATATTATACTCATCACCTTTACACTTTGGGCGCATATCATACTTGAGGAAGGATATTCATCTTGCCTTAGGAAAAATTTTCATTCAAATCTCCACCTTACACACTTGGGCGCATATCAACTTGAGGAAGGATATTCATTTAAAACTCCAACGCCTAGCACATTTAAATCTCTCCTCTTTGTGTCTTGGGCGCATATTACACTTGCTAGAAGATGAAACTTTCAACGTGACTCTTGAGCTTCCTTGTTTTTGTCTTCACATGGCCCCACTTGGGCGCATATAGCATGTAGAGGAGAATAAATAAAGTTTCTAACGTGTTTTGACCTTTGACCCCTTAGCTTCTTTCTTGGGCGCATTTGGCACTTGATGAAGAATGAAAGCTTGTTGACTCCTTGACTTTCTTGAGAGGTGGGCGCATTTTGCCATGTGAGGTGGATGAGAGTTATACTTAGAAAATTTTCTAGCATTTGGCTTGCATGTGAGGGCGCATTTCAGCATGTCAAGTGGATGAAGGCTTGTTGACTCTTCTTTGAACTTTTGACTTTCTCTTAAGATGGGCGCATATGGAAGGTGGTAGAGGATGAAGTGTCATGCCTTAGAATATTTCTCATCAAACTCTCAAGGTGGGTGCATTTTGCTATGTGTGAGGGATAAACCCAACACTTGAAATTTTTCAAACACATCTACCTTGCATGAGGGCGCATTTAGACAGGGCAGGAGGATGAAAGTTTCAAACTTAGAAAATATTTTAGCATTTCCACCACCTTAGGAGGGCGCATTTAGCCATAGGTGATGGACAAACTTTTTCCTTTGAATATTTTTCCATCAACCTCTTTCAAAGTGGGCGCATTTGGCCATAGGTGAAGGATGAAGTGTCAGACTTAGGCATTTTTCCTCGTCTTTGCCAGCTTCTCCATGCCTTACTATATTAGTAAGTCCCTTGATTTTCACACCTCCAGGCTCGGATCGTTTTGAAATTTTAAATCTGCATCTTCAAGGACCTCGTTAGCCCATTGATCTGCCATTCTGACCGCTAAAAATAGCATATTCGAGGTGATTTACTATATTAGTAACCATGCTTATGATATCTCCACAACTCGTTGATTTGAAATTAATACGCTCCTCACCACATGACCCCTACACATAGCACATGATGTCAATTTACTATTTTAGCCTGCTTTCAAAATGACTTACTATAAATAGTAAGTGCTCCGTTTTCCCTCAAATTTTATTAGTAGATAGCTTAGAAGATGCCTTTCGCGGTATAACACCGGTTTTCAAAATTGACTTTTACCCCTCTTTCGGCCCCGCCGGAAACCCTAATTTGTTCTACACGCCATATCAAATGATCTTCGTTTGTTCTCATTTTGTTGCATTGCGATCAGTTCATGATTCTGAAGTGTTGGGAGGCAACTGTCGGGATGTACCTGCTAAAAATAGTAAGTTCTAAATGAGTGACCATCTCCATTTGTATGTCACATCAACTGCGAAGCTCTTGAAAAACCCACTTAAGGAATATCGACATGCAAAGAAAACCTTGACATGCAAACCCTAAAAATAGCCTCGAAGGTGAACTCTGAAAGTCGTTATCTCATTTTGCATGTCGCACCATCGCTGGTTTTGAAACCAAAGGAATCTCTAGACATGCGTTGAAAAACTCTTCATACAAACCCGAAATATGTTGAAGCTACATTGCTAAAAATAGTAAGTTGTTTGTTTCAACTCGAATTTTGCACATGAGCAGCTTGATGTGCTCTGAATGCAGTGTGACTGTTAAAACTTCGAAGGTGTCGAGAAAATGTTCCAAATTTCACACTTACTAAAAATAGTAAGTAGCCGGAATCTGATGAAATTTTAGTGGAAGCCTGCTAGAAGCACACTGACAACAGTCTTTATTTTCAATTTATTCACCTTGTTTGACCTCTGACTGACCAAAAATGCCACACCCTAATTTTTAGACTTGGTAGAACTTACGCTTAAGCTTTCAGGGGCGAATGTCCCCAAAAGGCGACATCGAGAAAGAGACAAAAGAGAGAGAGAGAAAGACAAAACCAAATCCAAAAGACTAGAATGGAGCAAAATTAGGGGTCCCCATCTGATGGGGTGATGTGTGAAAAGGTCACAACAAGTTGGCGAGTATCCATGGTGTATGAGAGTAACGAGTTATGTAGGAAACAACACCATGCTCAAGTAGGCATTTCTAAAAAGTTTCCATACCAAACTCTTCATTGAAGGGTAAGGCCATCTACCAGTTAGGAGGTGTGCGAGGGACCGCTTAAGTACGTGGTTGAAGAAAAAACACTTGGGTGATGCTCTCCCTCTTGTAGTTGGTATCCGAGGCATATGAAACAAAAGAAGATGAAGATGTGCATTCCAAATGTGGACATATTGACTATTATACTCTTGTACCATTAAGCTCTTGTAAGCTATGAAATTGTAAAGATGATCTTGAAACTATTGTATTTTGTATTTGAAAAATGAGTTCATTTACTTGAGATTATGTAATGTTATTTTATTTATTTATGCAATGTAAAATGGTTTATTGCAATGTGCAAATGTGTTATTGGAAAGGAAAATTTTATTTCCATGTGTTGAGAACTCGAGTTATTCACATTATGAGTTAAAAACTTTGGTACAAACAATAGGGTATACTTCTGGTATGTTACATCTTTTCTAGGTCTATTTGTTGTGTTAATTATTTGTAGGTGTTGATTGTGGGTTATTTCCGCACCTTTCAGTGTCCTTTAGGCCCTAACCTTCATACTTACCTCTGAGAACTAATAAAATAGAGAACTCTATGAAGTCCATTGGTGATTTTCATTGATTCTCAATTCAAGACTAGGCAAGAAGAAACACATTTAATCTAGGTGCATCAACCCCTTTGCTTTCTGCATTTCTCTTTCTCTCCCTTTTCCTTCTACAAGTCGTTAGCTATAGGATTAGTTTAGAGTTATTCAATATTGGGTTGGACCAACATTGATGCATTTGGGTTAGAGAGGAAGTCAACCCTCTCAAGAGGTTTGATCTCAACAAGGGTCTCACACCTAAGATCAATCCCATTGTGTCATTGGAATGTTGGACCTAGTTCAATAAGGCGCAATTTCAAGTGACAACATGAACATGTATATATAACTAGATAAATAGAAGAAGCAAAAAATAGATTCCTTCAAAAATCTATAAGAGATCTATGATATTACAAATGTAAATGTTTTTACTCCCTTGCATCTCCTCTTAAAGTTACAAAAATGAAGAAAATTGCTCTTGTTAATAGAATAGAAGACCCTCCTAGGTCTCCAAGTTCCACTGCATTAAACTAGCTCATTAATGTTGATGAGTAAAGGAAAAACCAATATTAAATCCTCAACTGAAGGCCTTTTTCAAGGTTCAAGATAATGTTGTTTACCTAGAAATTCACACTAATGTCTCCTATTTTTTTATCTCACATATTTGTAGGGAAGCATGTTAGACCCATTCAAGTCTTTAACCCAATAGAGATTTCTCATCTCTCCACAGCCAGAGCAATGGCCATTCCCCACTTTGTTGCCCTTAATGTTACCGTTTCTCTTAAGGATTGTCACAATTCCCACTTCAACTTGATTCCACTCTTGCTGCAATTGCTAGTGTGTTAATAGTGCTGCTCCCTTTGATATCCATATCCATCAACTCACTCCTTAAAATGGCAACTGTCATCTCACTAAACACCATGCCAAGAGTCAATTCCTCACTATCCTTTCTAATACAAATGCAATCACTTACAATTGACCAAGGCTATAGAAATCAAGGCCAAGGACAAGGATGCCTCCAAAAATCTCATGAAAAATCATACTAATTCTTCTACATTAGTAATTAAAATCTTTTTGCAATATTCACAAAAATAATGAAAATCTCATAGGTTGTGTTGATTATTGCTTTTTAGCCACCACAAATTCTCGGCTGCATTGAGGCAGTTGAGTCAATCCTAACATCTAAGACAAAAGACATCTACATGAGGCAATGCAACAAGTAAAATATCCACCTTTGCCATCAACTCTATGGAACCAAATACCCTCTCACATCATTAAACAATTAGTCTCTTTAAGCCCACAACAATGGCATCTTCTTCAGCATAGAGATCAACACAAAGGGACAAGGTAGCAAGTTAATCCATAGAGGAAGCTTTCAAAGAATATCATCAATTTTGTCAATTATCTCTTGAAAGTGGTACAATCTCCTCCTTATCTTACCAACTTTGGTTGTATTTGGCTGCTCTACAATATAAAGGCATTGCTAATGCTATGCAATGCTGTTACACACTCTTGATATCTTGGGTTTTCCAATTTTCTATTTGATGGGATGCTTTTTCATCCTCTAACCTTGTAAAGTATGATTATGGCTTTTTGGAAAAGTGTAATGTCCCCAATCTAGCCCTACACTCTTCAGTGAGAATTAGCTTATTTTTGAAAACCTGTAGGCTAATTAGAAGTGCAAATTAAGGTTTCCTATTTTGTAGGAGGTTTCATATGAGCTTTTGAAGGCTTGCATGCAGGAATTTGGAAGTGAGTTTAGTGGAGCTTTTTGGGTTTTTGGAGAGATTTAGGATGTGGTAACATGCATGATATGAAAATGACATGCATTGCTATCTGATACTTTGCATGCAGGAAAGGTTTCTGAGTTTTCAGAGAACTCCAATAAGGTATAGCATGCATTTGATTCTGTCAACCTTTCCAAATAGTTACTATTTTTAGTAAGTCATGATAACTGCTTAGTTGTTGTTCAAATGAAGTTTGCAATCACTTACTATTTATAACAATTTGCTATTTTTAGTAAGTTGTAATTATGATAGTGTCATTCTAGTAGCAGCATAGTCTTTTCAGTCCATCATTTTATTTTTGATAGTGAGGCAGTTCAATTTGGGGCATTGGCTTCTTCTTTCCTCTTGGAGCTAAGTTTTAATAACTTAGTCATTTTTCAGTGTTATTTTTTGGACCCCGTGCCTAGGCGATCAACTTCAAGTTGTTTTAGAAAGTGGGACTTCTCAAGTGGATGCCCAAGTGAGAATATTAATGTTTTAAAAGTAGTTTTAATTGCTACTTTATTTGGATGCCTAAGTTGTGAAATAAAGTGTTTTTTTAATAATTCATTTCTTTCAAAAAGGTGGCGTCCCTCTTGGGAAGATGAAATGATTCAGTTCCTTCTTGGGAGTTCCTTCGAGGAATGCATACCTCTTAGCTTCTTTCAGTCTTCGTGCTTGAAATATAGTACCTAGCTGGACTTACTAACTGTGCTTCACTCAATGCAGATAGAGCTTCAATTTCTAATTTATTTAAGTAGATTGTTGTTGTATAATCTGTTCTACTGTTGCTGGTTCATGCTTGGTTGTAACACGTTTTCATTCATAGCTCATTGGGTGAAATTTTCTTGGTTTTGGGTATTGGCTCTATGGTTTTCCCTTGCTAGGGCGCCTTTTTGCACAAAGTTTCATAATTTTTGAAGGTGTCTATGAATTTCTAGAGCTGGTCACCCCCCTCTTTGGAGATTGAGAATTTCACTGTGGCTGCATTGGGAATCATGCACAAATAATCTCAAGATATTTGGAGATGTTTCTCCATTGGTACTTGTTCGCCCAATTCCTAGCTTCCATTTGCATTCAATTTCATCTTCATCAGAGGTGTTTGGAGAAACATATGAACATTTTGGTGAATTCTATACTGCTGGTTTGATTTTCTGTTACTTATTAGATTTGATATACTATTGTTTTGAGCTTAATTTCTGATCATTCTCATGTTATTTTAGTTAGGGAACATTTCTCTAATAGTCTGATGTATTTGGGTGATAAATTACTGAATTGTTGTGCAGTTGTGATAATATTGTAAAGCTGGTTTAATAGTAGTAAGAACTATTTATAATCTACACTTTATATTCTTGTCTATACTCTCACTGAAGAAGTGGTTGAGTCTGATTTTTACTTTTAGCACTTGTATTTCATTTCCCCCCACTGAATAAGTGGTAGTGTGAATTCATGGCTGACTTGCCGCCTTATTAATTGTTAATATCTCCACTCCCGCTGCATAAGTGGTTGAGTTTGTAATTTCCTTTCATTCTATGGTTTGGTCGCCGCCTATGTTTGGTTGTAATTACATTCCAATTTGTTAATGATCCCCAACATTGTATGCTCTCACCTCGCCCACATTGAGATCTTGGTGATCAAAAGGTAAAGGGTTACTATTCTTGTTGGTTTATATTTAGAACTAACGCTAACAATGGTGAAATTGTTCTGATATTTCCAACAAAAAAAAAATTAAAGGGATATTATAAAAAGCTGCCATATCTGTGAACATAATTTCTTTTCTATCGAACAAAATGTACTACTGTCAAGGTGTAGTGTGTACCAATTTTTTTTTATTCCATTCCATATGGTCTTATGGAGTTCGAATATAATATTTTTCATTGTCTTGGAACTATTAGTTCAAAGCATTTTATAATTCTTAAAGCTAATCTTAAACCAAATTTTTTGTTCACTGTGAAATAGATAGCGAATTTTGTTGTGAAAAACATCTTTAAATTGAAACATATTTGAACTCTAAACCAGGTACTGGCCATTCTGTTTGTGCTAAACGTAAACTTTCATTATTCATCATTCGCACAGCAGGCCTGTAAAAGCTTCCACTTGATTTTGGACTGAAACTTCCTTCTAGGAATTTGAAGGTGGAATCTCTTTGTAGAAGCACAAATGCTTCACCATGAAGTAACATACTATGGATTGATGTAACACATTCCTTTTTCCTTACATAGACGATAAACATGGGTGAGAGAAATTGCAAGCATGATATCAATGCTATGTATTTCTTAGAAGGAATTATAATTTGACATTCAAATTCCAATGAGAAATGCAGAAATTGGAATCTAAATGGTACATATTCGAAAATCAGATAAAGCTATACTTAAAATAGGATGCATGGAAAAGCTCTACAAGTTTAATCTATATTTTTCTCTATGCTTGTTTATAAAACTGGAAAGAAAGAATTTATCTAATGAGCTAAGCACCTCATACATAGCATTTAACATTTAGGGAAATGTTGTCTGGCAGTTGATGATCTGGATAAATGCAATGAACAAGTGGGAAAACCGGTTAGCAGAAAATATGTCAATGGCAATCACTCTGGCATTGCCAAACAGCCAAGCATTACAAAAATGGGTGCTAAACAGAGTATCTATTTTCCTTTTAAGGAAAGATATCCATTTGCAGCAACTATATGGGTGGGCCTGGATGGGTTCCATATGACTGTTAATGGGAAACATATTACATCATTCAAATACCGTGAGGTGAACATGAGTAGATAGCTAAACCATCTGCTTTACATGATATTTCACATGAGTCAAATAGCATTAGGCCTCTTGATTTTTCTTCTCTTTATTGATATGTTTGAATTCTGCCTTTGTATTTATTGTGCAGAGTCTTGAGCCACGGTTGGTCAGTGAGGTACGATTTGCGGGAGATCTGCAACTCCTTTCTATATTGGCAAGTGGATTGCCCATGTCTGAAGATCACGATCGTGTTTTTGATTTGGAATCACTTAAGGCACGCCCTTTAGCTCCCCAAGAGAAGCTTACCCTTTTTATAGGAGTTTTATCTACAGGGAACCATTTTAATCACAGAATGGCAATTCGGAGATCTTGGATGCAGTACGAGGCTATTAAATCTGGAGATGTAGCAGTCCGTTTTTTTGTTGGGATGGTAAATTTGCATAAGCTTACTTTCTTTGTCTTTATTTTCTTAGAATGAATTAAAAATGCTGATAGATAAAATCTTAGTTTTAATTTTAACTCGGATCATTAAGAAGAATTATTTTTCTTAAACTGGATTTTTTTGGAACCACAGCTCAATCTCCTGTAATTGGTTTAAACTGTAGGACCATCATATGGTGGATTTATAAAAAAAATGTAGAATAGAGTTCTCAATATATTGTACATGTTTATTTTGATTTTGAATTTGTGCTAACTATAAGGAAGACCTAAACCTGATGCTTATCATTCACCCAGCTATTCTGGCCTCCTTTTTAAACCATCTTTTATATGGTTCTGCCTTTGCTAGGGTATCCCAGCTACTGCCTGCAGCATCGATTCATAAGCGTAGTATGTGCATTCTCAGGCTTTTACTTCAGAATGGTTATTGGAGAATGTGATTCACGTTTTGTCTTTTTGGTCTAAACCTTTGGAAGGTGAAATTTAATTTTGGCCCCTTTTCTATTTATTTTTGAATACTTGAAACCTTCACGAACCCTTCACCTTGCTATTCATATCCTTGTTTCATCTAAATTATTTATTTATTTATTTTTATCACACTTGCAAAATAAATTAGGCTTCTTTTGTGGTTTGTCTAGTTTTACCCTGATCATTTTGTTGTCGGCATTTTAAAATTTTCTTCTTATATGATGTACTTGGAAATAGTAAACCGATTAGCTAGTATATTCAATCAGCTGAGTCAAAGGAATCCATACTTAGGTTGAATATAATGTGTGTTTTGTGAAATTTGATGAACCTACCTGACATGTCTGCAAAGTAGAAACTAATGACAAAGCTAATCACTCATACCGTGACAAGCTTGATTCGTGTTTATGAAGAATTTGTTCAGGAATAAGTATTAGCATTTGTATGCAACCTGGTATATGGACTTGTTGAATTTGTTCAACTAATCTTTGCTGAAGATGGACAACTTTTTAATTTAGTTTCGAGTTTACTTGATAGCAACAAATCAGAAGTCTGTACATGGGATTCATGTGCTTAGCTGTGTTGCTGCTGGTAGTGAGTATCATAAGGAAGAAATTATGCATTCTGTTGCTCCATATATACATGATGAATGCATGCCATCAACAAGGTCAGGCACTTCTATCAGTTTCAATTCAGATATTGTTGAGATAAATTGAGTTGTTCCTAGTGGTCTCTAACTTGCATTGACTCCATATCCTCAATTCACAAAGTCTCTGAACACAGCTTGTCTCAGGGCAGTTAAGTATCCTTCTTTGTTGAAGGATTCTTAGGAAGAAGCAATTTAAAGCCAAAGGTAACTAATGTTTTTCACTATGGATATACAATTGAATCTGACATTGAAAGGAAGTATTTAAACGGTTTACTATTTTTTAACAAGCCTGGGTTTGCTTAGGCTGTTTATGCTGATCTGGCTTCAAAAGCAAACTAAGGAGAGTTGCAAGAACCCCAAATATTGTAGCTTAAGGTTACTTACAAACAAAACAATTTCTAAAAGGGTGTAGAAAGTCTATTATTACTATGGATTCAGAGTCTTCTGAGCAAGTTGTTATTGGCAAGCCATATGAATCATCAACAAATTAAAAAATAGTCTTTGCAGAGAGATACTACCATCTTATGCTATCAGCACAATTGACATCGACATTTGTTCACTTTGATGCACAGACCAATATTAGACCAGGCTTTGTAAATGCTTTGCAATAAATTCCATCAAGTTCTCAGTCAGTATTGTTGAATTCAACTCTTGTTTATGGTAACCTAAGACCTAATCTTGAACCAGAGTTTGCCAAAACAAAAAAGAGTCTAACAAGATGCAGAGTGGTTTTGAGCACTCATCTTCTTTGCATTCAAAACTTGTTCAATGTGATTCAAACCCCAAAATTGAATCAAACTTTACAAGTGATTCACATTCTACAGAAGAGAATGTTCCCACAACACAACCTACTCAAGATAAGACATATGCTATCCTAAGTTGTACTTCATCATGCCCCACACAAAGGAAGTCTTGACTTTGATGTCAAGGTGAAGAAGTTGTATAGGAAAATGTCAAGGTTACCAGGAGACTGGTACTAGTACTTGTATGGGAGATTGGTACCGGTATCTATATGGCTTTTTTTGAAAATAGGAGACGGGGTACTTGGAGACACCACCTTTTTTTAGATAAATAAAAAATTAATAAATTAATAATTTATAGAATATCATGACATTGAACTTTCAAAACAAGAGCAATAGTAAAGTTTAGCAATGAACATTAACTTTAAAGTTTAAATACACAAATGTCATTGTGTCAAAGAGTGACAAAACTTTATGTTTTCACGTTATAAATTTTTTATGCTTTAATATTTCACAAGAGATGCCAAATTTTCTTTCATAGATGTCAGGAGACTCGGAGATAGTGCATCAAGCTTCCGAACTGCTGGAGGTGTTTCCGAGGACGTCTCTGGTACCGGAGATGCGTACCAGTCCCCGAGATGCATCTCAAGGGGTAGGAGACGCGTCTCTCGGCAACACTGAAAAATATTGATGAGATTAAACAGACCTCAGAGATCTCTCCAAATTCTAGAAATATAATTATCCCAATTGATGGGAGGGTTACAACTATGATAGACATTGTGCAACCTGATGATCCTCAACCATCAAATGCAAGCACAGCCCAATGGATAAGGTACTAATCCACTATGCAGTGATTTTGGAGTTATTTGCATTCCGCCGAGAAATGTAGTCCTGCAGTTAGAGCCAGCTGCTGTTCTTGATTTTTGCTACATTTAAAATTGGGCCCATTGAGAAATTTTTGCCACACTCATGAAGAAATTATTGAAAAGGCCTATCACAAGTGAGTAATCACAAAGAAAAACCTTTATGCTTTTATAGGATTAAAGTATATTAATTCTTTTGAATCAATTAATTTAATTAAAATCATAAAATGATTTAAATTAACTCATTTTTGAATCAATTGAAATCTTAATGTGCAAAGTCAAGTTAATTTCACCCTTAGTATTATTAGCCCTAAGTTATAATGTTAGTGAAATTAATTGACACTATAAGGGTAAACAATTTAAAAGTGAGGATTTGGGTAAAAGAGAAGTTAACAAGTAGTTGTGAACATACTTGGATGGAGGGTGAAATTATAAAAAGAGATTTATTTTTTTGTAAAGGGTTCTTCTCTTTCACATTTTTGAGGAGAAAACGGTTTTGATCATTTTTTGTTGCAGTCATGTTCAAAGATTATGACAATGCTCAGATTTTGTAAAGGAGGATATTGTGATTTGTTATTTGTTCACCCTGTTCTTCATGAGTTGCAAGTTATTCTTATGTATAATTTGTAATTCATTCTTTATTTTTCTTTGTGTGTTATAGCTGCAAACTTTCAATTTTTCCTTTATTGTTAATGTTGTATATAGAAATCGAATCTGTTATTTATCTGATTCTACATACTCTTTTCCTATCCTTCTTTCCTTATTTGTGTTGAGTAATCTTAAATAGTTTTCATATTTGATCTGGCTAAGGTTTCTTTATTCTTCACCTTTTGTTCTTCTCCCCTTTCTTCCTTAATTCTTTCTGATTAAAAGTATAAAAATCCTAAAAATATTCCTATCATAACAGGGAACTGCCCCTTACAAATGGAAAGGAAAATTGCCCTCTCAATGAGAATTTCTCCAACTATTACAAGCATACTTTGCCACCCATTGGGTGATTCTGGTTAATTTCTACAAAATTGCATTGACAAGATTGCTTACTAACATAAACATATGCGCAGATAAACATAAACAAGATTTCATTTATTCAATCTTCTCTGATCAATTCTATCAAAGCTAAGTGGTTAGTATTTTGATTGTTGCATTGCAAGGGTTTATAGGCACTTTACCCCAATGCAAACAGAGTTTTATATGCGAGAATCACTTACCACTTACAAAGTGGTTATCATTTACAAATGCATGCAAGAATTAGTTATCACTCACAAAGCAAATCCTGCATGTGAGATTTAGTTATTATTTAGCTAACTGTGCAAATCATGGGAGTGGCATCCTTGGTGTCAACATCCTACCATGAAACTGAACTTATATATCTTGAAATATGCTTAGTTTTCAACCCAAAGTAATAAGTATTCCAAGCCATTTTTTGCAAAATCAAACCATCATCTTAAAATCCATATCAAATGTGTGTTATATAAAGTATAAATAGGTATTGCAAGACAGCTTTTGCAAGATAAACGATCATCTTAAAATCCATATCAAATGTATGCTTTACATTGTTCCAACAAAATCCAGTTCTAAACATGGGAAACAATTATGGATTAAACATTCTTTGTATGAAGAACAATACATCTATGAGTATTCATCTTTAACATGTTGTATGCCTAAAGTTGTTAGATCAAGACTTTTTATTGATGCACTAGATGTTAGATATATTTAGTCTTAGGTGTCTGCAGCCTATGCTTCAAAAGAAATCAATAAAGATAATTAATATTACACCAAACTGACATTAAATAAAGATTAAGTTGTTAAGAATGGTCAACCAGCATATGAAAGGTTGTGTCTCTTAAGAAAGCTAAGGTATATAAGGAAGGTAGATTTAGAAGGAAAGGCAAGGGTGAGGAATTATTAGGACTGATTACAAGTAATAGACAGCAGCATTCACAAATTGACTTATTTAAAATTAAATTATTATTCTCCAAGTGCAACGATAAAGAGTTGTAACTATTGACATGAAGAGGTGTGACTCCCTCAAACTTGAGATATAAAAGGGAGAGCATGTCATTTGAGAAAAAGATCCATAATATCAATAAATCAATTAAATATGATGTGATGTGACGACCACACTTGTACGTCAAATTTAAAACTTTAGATTTCAACCACAAAAGTAAGAACAATGCCATAATGATAAAAATTTCCTTTCAAATACATAAACATGATACATCTTTTGCAACTTTTAACTATTTCATTTCAAATGAATTTACAAAGTAAAGAAATTATACATACATAGCCCGTAGGCTTTTGGCACCAATAGAAGTAAGAAGGTCCAGGAGTTCGTCCTGTCAAGTCTTGGATCATGGTCGATTGTTGAGGAGGGAGAAACATCACTCGGGCATTTTTCCGCCAACCACGGACTTATAATGCGGTCCCCCGCACGATCATTTTGCAATGAACGGCCCTCCCTTCGAAGAAGAGATTGGTGGGGTATCCTTTAACGACTACCAACTGGACATAGTGTTGTGATCCTACAAAGCTAGATTCTGTGCAATCGGAAACTCTCTAACTAGGATGTATTTCGGGATCACGGTGAGCTGACAGTGTAGTACTACAACTAAATGATTCCTTACACTACTTTGGCCAAAGTGTTTACGTTCAATGAAGAACATAGGTCATTTGTCACATTCACTAGCCAGGTTCAACTTGACTTGAGGCTATCTTATTCTACGCGTAGGTTGGTCTATCGGGGTAATTCGTACCCTAGACTTCCTACATCAATTTAACTACTAGAACGAAGAACATTTTAATAAGAACCTACAACCAACTCCCTTATACAGGATACTCTCATCCTAGGAGATTCATTAACTTGACTAAGTTAACTAGTATCTAGTTGTAACTTGTAGCTTATTAAATACTCTCGACTCATTCCTAGTATTTACTAGCTATGTACAAGCATATACTCCATATATGGAGTCAATACAATTATGCAGTTTTCTTTTCGATGCCTAGTGTAATCCGTACACTAATGAATGCAAAACTAATAGAAGAGAACGTGCAAAAATCATCCTATTTCACAAATTATCTTTTGCTGATAAACATTTATCCTTTAGATATTTATTTCTAAGAACACCAATCTTCTCTCTCTATTCATTATAATCAAAAGACATGAAACAGACTAAGTTTTGAACACAAAAACAGCAGTAAGCATAATTAAGACAAGAATTAACATGCCTGATACGAGCTTCCCTCAGTTGGTTGAAATAAGAGAATGCTTCTTCTCCAGTCTACCACAACAGGACTTCCAGCTAGCTCTGTTAGTGAATTCCCAACTCAGCAATTTGGCAGTTCCAAGCCGTTGTTCTCAGACTCTGAGAGTGTTTCTTTCAACACAAACAAAATACCTCCCTTAACAAAATAAAGACTAAAGACTTTCTTAACAAATGACGAATACTCAAACAATGCTCTCAAATTGATAAATTCCTTCTCAACAAACAACTCTTTCACTCTTGAATGAATAGAACGAATTTCGATTTCTATTTTCGGTGTTATAAGCATTGTTACGACTGACTCCCTTCTACTCCTACTAGGGTGACTCGACTCGGCGACTCGGCGACTCGGACTCGGACTCGGCGCAGACTCGGCAAAATGAAAAAAGTTGAAAAAACCTTAGAAAATTAGAGATTTTTAAAGATTTAAAACTTGTTTCAAGCACCCTTTATTGAATACAACACAAATAAAAGCAAATTTGATCACATACACAAATATACAATGATCACATAAGTATAAAGTACACAAATTGTAGTTGCGCTGCTGAAGGAAATAACATACTTTGATATATAAAATTAGTCAAATGTATACAAAACTCATGGAAAATGAAATCCATGACATCAAATGTTCCATACAAATATGAAATATCAAAAGATTCAAAACAATAGCTATAAGTCTATCACTCTATGCCTATGGCACAGTGGAGCCAGCATCCTTCCTACGAAGGCGTCTAAAGGTCCTGGATGATGTTGCAGTTGCAGCCATAGTCTCTGCCTGTGTCTGAGTCCCCATACCACTCTCACCACCAGTAGCTATGTCTCCTCGTGCTCTAGCCTCCTCCTCAGCCATGGCTACAACCTCAGCCTCTCTCTCTGCCTGGTCCACCCAATCAAGGTCCTCGTCACTAAATACTGCGTCTGTAGCCTCAGTGATCCACTCAGACTGTGGATCAACCTCCTCTAAACAGATCGGGGTGTTGTCGTGGTCAAAAGCCTTCCTGTATCTGAGCCGAAGGTTGTAATGAACATATACCAGGTCATTCATCCTCTCCACTGTCAATCTATTGCGCTTCTTGGAGTGTATGTGCTCAAACCTACTCCAATTGCGCTCACAACCGGATGAACTGCATGGCTGGCTCAATATTCGTATGGCAACATTTTGCAGGTTGGGTGTATCAGAACCAAACATCTCCCACCATCCATCTGAGATGAGAAAAAGAAACAAAATCAATCTCATTTCAAGTTTCAAGTTCAAGTTCAACATTTAATAATAAATTATAATATAAAAAGATGAAAATTATTGCCTTAAATATATTTTTACCTGGCATTAATTTTGTCCTACTATCTTTGCACATTTGACGTGCAAAGAAGTCTCCTCGTGCCTTAGTGAAGGCATCTATCTCCTGCACTATCTGTGTAGTAACAGAGGGCAACATTCTCTCTATCGTCGAGTAGAGCCCACTAAGAATTTCTCTATCTGCACGGAGATCACGGCGGAAGTGGAAGGCCGGATTTAGGAAACATGCGGCTGCATGGATGGGCCTATGGAGTTGGTTTTGCCATCTCCTATCAATGATCTCCCAAATGGGACGATACTTATCATCAACTCCACCATAGACTGATCTAATGGCCTCTTTGGCCCTATCCATGCCCTCATATATGTAGCCCATTGCGGGCTTCTCCCCATCTGCAACTCGTAGGAGAACTAGCAAGGGCTCAATAAACTGCAAAGTGCAAACATGTTTCACAAATAAGTAAGTGTGACTGTCAATGAAAATGAACAAATAAAAGTAAGATATGATTAAAAATTAAAACATAATAAAGAATTAAATGTTACCTTCACAATCTCATCTGCTGGTGTCCAAAACCCTGCCTCATCAAATATGCAATCAGCCACAGCAATCCCTGCAGTGCTTGTAGAAAAGGATGAGGAAGACCACTCCTCACTAGCAAACATGCGCCTCAAAGGTGCCCTTGACCGAATCAAGGATTGCAACATGATAAAATTTGATGCAAACCGAGTGATGCCAGGACGAGACAACTCCCTCAACCCCGTGTATTGCCTCATAAGGTTAAGCACCCATGCATGATTGTAAACAAATTTGCAAATGTTTCTTGCTGATTCCATACATGTTTTATCCATGGGAGCTTGCCAAGATCCTCCATCATGAGGTCAATGCAATGGGCGGCACATGGAGTCCAAAATATAGTTGGGTGCCTCTCCATCAATAATCTACCAGCAGCAACATAATTTGCTGCATTATCTGTCACCACTTGAACTACATTTTCTTCCCCCACATCGGCTATCACCTCCTCTATAGCCTCACATAAGTATGTGGCATTTTTGAATTGGGCGGAAGCATCAATGGACTTTATGAAGACAGTGTCACCTGAAAAAATAAGCAAAACCAAATTACCAATTATTCAATAAATTAAAAACATAAATCAGCCTTATTAAATTATTAATCACTAAATCAAATTCAAATATCAATGTATTAAGGTAAGTACAATTACCTCCAGAGGAAACTAGAAAGTTCAACAGCGTCCTATTTCTCCTATCGGTCCAACCATCAGTCATGATGGTGCAACCAATCCTCCTCCATTGCACACGCTGCTCCTCTAATTGTGCTTTCACATCCGCCACCTTTTGAGTCAAAAGTGGGCCCTTTAATTCATCTTCGCTCGGGGCTTTGAACCCCGCCCCACATATGGTTATTGCATCAACCATGTTTTGCCAAAAAGGAGACCTAAAACATGTCATAAAATGAAAAGATTTAAGTTTTTAACTTTAAATTTGAATTCGATAGTGAGATACATCTAAATTCTAAAACAATAAAATTTAAATATAAATTTTAAAACAATTAAATGAAAAAAGAATTACCTGGCTACATGGAAGGGAATGGTGCAATAGTACCAAAAGTCTGCAATTGTTTTTTTTGCTGCATCGTGTGCATCCTTGTTCCAACCCATGCTCTCAAGCGACGGTTGGGAACCAGGAGTAGTGCGTGGTACAAAATATGAGTCCACCCTAGATTTACGAACTCTAGGGCCAATACTAATACTGCCACTACCACTAGCAGTAGCAGCGCCACCAGCACTAGGAGTACGCATAGGAATAGATGGTGCAGAAGTAGAAGCACTAGCAGAAGCACTAGCACTAGGACGGTATGGAGGCATGGAAGAAGCATCTCCAACAGCACCAAGTCCCTGTCCAACTCCAACACCTGCCAACTCCTCCCTCTGTCTCTTTCTAATTTCTTTTTGCCTTTCAAAATTTTCTAATTGCACCTGCACTTCACGAACAGCCTCAATAGGTGCTAGGGTGCAGCCCACTGCATCATGGATGGGTATGCGTGCAAGGTGGTATTTCAATCTATTTATGCCTCCATGATATATTGTTTTGCAGTATTTACATTTTGCTTCTCCTCTTTTCATTCCGGGAAAGATTTCAGCATGTTTCCAAGCAGGGTCTTTTCTGACTGGGGTTCGAGACATTGTGAAAATAATAATATGGTTTGATTTGCAAATGAATGTGGCTGCAATAACAAGTAGGGTTTGTAAAATTATTTAAGTTGCAAGTAGGGTTTGTAAATAAAAATGCAAACTATAATAATTTAAAAACAATGATTTTACAAATTACAATGAATTATTTGTTAAAAAAACACAAAAAAAACCATTAAAATCAAACTTACCTCTTAGATTTGGCTTTGAATGCAATGCAAACTCCTCCCAATCACTAGCAATGAACTTTCAATGCACCTCCTTAGCAGTATGAAGCTTCCCAAATGATATATGACCTTGCTTTTGTTTTAAACAATTTGCTGGTTGCCCTCTCTTCCCCTCCTATTTTTCTTCACAACTCTCTCTTCTCCTCCTATTTTGCCAAAAGAGTGAAATGAAGTTGCTTTTAGGGTTGGAGAGAACATATAGAACAAAAAAAAAACTAACTTTAACTTTTAGTTTTATGTTTTTTAGTGTTTTAACTTCTTGCTGCCGCGGCCGGGTCACAGGGTCGGGACTCTCCGAGTCTGGGCGAGTCTGGCGAGTCCGGCGAGTCCGGCGAGTCCGGCGAGTCCGGCTCTGGACTCGGCGTGTCCGAGTCCGAGCTCCCCAGACTCGGCCAGGCTGGCTCGGCCCGGGACTCGCCGAGTCATGGCGAGTCTGGGCGAGTCTCGTTACAATGGTTCAGACTTTGTGGGACCGAGCTTACACCGAGCACCAGTTACCACCTGCAAACCGATGGTCAGACGGAGATAGTGAATAAATGGGTGGAAGGTTACCTTAAGAATTACATTGTAGGACACCAAAAGGCGTGGGTCAAGTGGATATATTTGTGCGAGTATTGCTATAATACTACTTTCCACATGACCATTCAGATGTCCCCCTTCATGGCGTTGTACGATTATGAGGCGCCTAGTTTTCTGGATTTGCTACTGAGCAACAGTAGAGTGCCGAGTGCTGGAGATTTATTGCAAGAGAATTAGGACACTATGAGGGCTCTCAAGGAGAATATTGCTGAGGCACAGAATCAGCAGAAGCAGTACGTAGATCAAAAGAGGACAGAGAGATCTTTTGAAGTGGGAGACATGGTATATCTCATGCTGCAACCCTACTGTCAGTTTATTCTTAGGAAGAGTGGTTCGAAGAAGCTTAAGCCGCGGTATTATGGTTCTTTCCGGATTTTGAGGCGTGTTGGAGAGGTGGCTTATGAGCTAGAGCTTCCGGCGGATAGCAAGGTCCACAATGTTTTTCATGTGTCACGTCTCAAGAAGGCGTTGGGACACCGTGTGGTACCTTCAGCAGATTTAACTCCCTTAGGTGATGAGGGAAAGTTGATCTTAGTACCTGAGTCTATCCTAGAGTACAGAGAGAGACAGTTGCATAGGAGGACTATCAGGGAATATTTGGTGAAATGGGGAGATTTACCAGTGGAGGATGCTACGTGGGAGAGCGAGGAGATTTTGCAGCATCTGGAGTTGAGATTGCTTGAGGACAAGCAATTTCAGAAGGGGCGGACTGTCATGTCCCCTTCCAGTTGACATCTCTTAGTGAGCATGGTTAGCCTATTATGTGACCCTCGTAGGCTGATAGGGTGGATAGAGGGTCTGGTTGAGGCTTGGCTTAGCTCCAGTTGCAGGATTGTTCAGTTTGGCTTTCGTTCGGGGTCGTTCATACATCATTTGCTTGATTTGCTATTTTTAGTAAGTTAAGCCACTCAGCAGAGCACCCCTGCTATTTTTAGCAATATGGTCTGGTCGTGTGCAAATTCAATCACTTATCCTTCAGCTTCAGACGGTTCGTTAATCGGACGTATTTTGAGGGAGATATTAATATTTTAATTGTCAAATTAAATATTAATTATTTGGAGCTTATATTATAAAGTTATAATATTATTTAATATTATAACTTAAGTGATTTCTTGAAGGGGTCGACCAACATTGAAGAGGGGCCACTTTTCAATTATAATTTATAATTAAAAGTGCGTTCGAGACATTTGAAAAATTAAACGAAAAGTTCGAACTTTATTTAAATGATGCTTCTTTGAGAAAAGTCGACTTTTTGAAGGATATAAGGGTTTCATTGGAAAAAGAGCTCATTATGTTGAGAAATCGAATTTTTGCTAAGTCCTTCTTCTGAGAACAGAGCCAAGGGTTCCAATTTTCACCGTGCATTGGAGAACAAACCATCTTCAATGTTTGCAGTTCAGAGGCTGTGAAATATCAGCCGATTTATTGCTTGTCAGAGAGATAGCTTCGTCCAGAGGTTGTCACAGAGCTTCATAGTTGATTGCATCATTCAGGATTTTGATCTGGAATTCATTCGGGAAGAGTTCTTTATTCTAGGCGTCCATTTTGCAAGCCTGAGACACATCTTCCAAGGGCCGTACAAATCTTTTTATTGCTGTTACCAGATCCGTACTTGCTGCTGCAGGCCGTACTTCTCTTCTAGGGCAAAACGCCTTTCTTTCTGGCAGTCTGCCTTCATCAGCAGAGGCGCATTTTCTTCTGGATCTTTTTGCAAGCGTCAGACGGAAGGAGAAGTTGATTAATATGGTGGTCATACTATTTCATGAGCATCATCAAGCTGCTGCAATACCAGGTTTTCGTCAATAAAAGTTATTGCTTTTTCATTTGCATGTTATCAGATCTTATATGTAATCAATCCAGAAGGTTAATAAACAGTCTGGCATCATTAGATCCAGTAGTTTCCGTCATTTCTAGCATTGCAATATTTTATTTGAATTTATTAGCAAATTCTTTCAAAATCGTACTTCTTCAATTTATGCACAAAAACACAAAAAAACCAAAAAAACGTTCAAAACAAGCAAATAAAACAGACTCAAAAGTCAGTGAGAACAGGGGTTTCTACATTGCCTAACTACATGGACATGTTAGGAACTCTTTGGTCGCAAGAAATATGAAACCCATTAGCCACCATGACTTTGAAACCTTCAAACTCTTCAGTTTTGAGACCTCTTTTCGCAACCACTCCTTTGTCAATGAAATTATGCGTTGCCCTAGTGTCAATCAAGGCAACAATTCGGTGACCTCCTTCTCCACCACGAACCTTGAAAGATTCGTTCTTTTGAAAACTAGAGAGTTGGGCAATAGGGCCCCCAACTCCTTGCTCATGATCGGACTCTTGTGGAGCTCTCTCTTCCTCCCTGTCCCCAAAATAAGACTGTTGATCAGACATATCAGATTCTGATCCATAATTAGAATAGGTCCCCATTTGATTATAACGCCCTCTTCCAGGACATCTATGACCCTTGGTCCAAGGCTCTAAACATGTATAACACTTGCCCTCCTTTCTGAACTATTCACGTTGCTCTTCAGTCAACTTGGGTGGAAACTTCTTGTGCTGATTTGAAAAATGTCTCTTATCCTTCTTGTGGCCAAAGGGCTTAGGCGAAAATTTTGGCCTAGGGGCTGATAACTCCATACTTCGAGACTTCTTGATTGCTTCTTCAAGACTTGGTGGATCGAAAGCTTTAACCCACCCTTTCAAGGGTTCAACCAAACCTTCAAAAAACAAAACAACCAACCTTCTCTCAGTGATGTTTTGCACCATCACGGAAAGTCTTTGGAAATCAGCTATGTAAGAATCCAAGGAGCCATGCTGCTTCAGTTGTGAGAGCTCACGGAATCTCACTTTAGGATCCTTGGTGTCAAACCTATCAATCAGCTTATTGGTGAATTCACCGTAGGTTCGAATGAGGTTATGGCCAAGCATGACCAAACCATGGTACCACCACTCATGGGCAGCTCCCTCCAAATGAAGGGTTGCAAACTTAATGGCATCTTCTTCTAGCATGGGACGAAGTGAAAGGTAGTTGTCTAACTTCTAAACCCACGATCTTGCTAAACACTTATCACTTCCATCGAAGTGAGCCAATGACACCTTCCCAAGGGCTTGTCGATAATCGATTCTAGGAGCCATATGAGCACGGTTATCAACTCTTCCTCCGTTTCTTCTGTTTCTTTGGTTCAAGAATTGATCAAAGGACCATTGGTCTCTACGATCAGGGGGTAAGGTGGCATACTCCAAGTAGGATTGCCTGGCATCATCTGCAAAAGGAATGACAGTTTCAACTTGTGGTTCCTCCCTCTGAGTGAATGTAGGAAAGAGAGGCCTAGAGGTTGATCCTCTAGAGGTGGCCTCATGCTGACCAATAGTTCTACTCCCTACATTACCATTGTTCCCATTGACTCCACTGTTTTCTCCTGTAGCATGGTTTTGATTAGGAGTATGATTCTGACGAATTTGTTGGTCCATTCGTGCAAGTAACCGGGACATCATCTCAATCATCCCATCAAACTTCTTTTCCATCCTTTCATCTTTTTCATCCATGGCCTGCTTAAGATTGTCTGACATGTTCTCTACTGTTCTACCAATATCTACTACTCTTACTGTTTCTCTCAAAGCTTCTGAAAAGGTATCTGCTTCTGGCACTGGCGGAAATTGTGTCTGTTGTCTTCTGGCCTGACTTCTGGTGAAGTATCTGCAATCACTGTCACTCATCTGACAACTGAATCACTGTAGGGCACAGGTTGGCAGAATCATGGCTTTGATACCACTGTAATGAACCAAACCATTTTTTTTTGGTTTTTTCAAAATGTAATTACAATCAACACGCACCCGTTAAGGTTAGCTCTAAACCAAAATGATGTGGAAAGTAACTAACCAGAATGTACACCAGGATCCCGATGTGGGCAAGGTGTGAGCATTGGTCAGAGGATCTAATGCAGATGCAAACTGGAAAGGAACTCTAACCAAGAATGCGCCTGTGCAGATGAGCATATGGTCATAGGATCAATGCATGATGAACTAAAGTAACCCTAACCACGAATGGCGCCAAGTGATGGTGAGCATATGGTCAGAGGGTCCCTAAACTACTAACTGAAAGTAAATAGGCGGCAAGCCAGTCTCTTCCACTTATTCAGTGGGAAATACAATAGAGTAAATGAGAGATAAGAGAAGAATGGCTGATAGTACTACTAACAGCTTACAATATGTCAGAATGTTCAATTAAATCTAGAGTTTTCAAGTTCTTCATTGTTGCAACTGTGTATAATATGTCCTCCCAATACCAAATGTAACTTCCAATGCTCAATCCCAGCCAAAGGGACAACTTTCTCAATTCTGATATATCAGACCTACAACATAAAATGAAGAAATTTGCAACTTAAACACTCACTCAAATGCTTATATCTTGCTCAATTCTCACCCTAATGACATGGAATCAAGTGCAGATTGCTCTGAGGAGGAAGGCACCCAAAATGAAAACCTAAAACCTCACTAAACAGCCTCCACTCATTTTGCACAAATCCCAAGACATCCTCAAAATGGTACGACCCTCTTGAAAGGGAGGAAAAATCAGAAACACCATTAAAAAATCCACAAATTTGCAAATAGGGTCACCCCAAGAAGAAGAGGATATGACAAACACCCAGAACAATATCTTTTTTATTTTTTGATATATGAATGAAAACCTCCTACAACAATGCAATATCAGAACTCCAGAATATGACAAAGATGCTTAAACATCAACAACAAATGCAAAACAACTCAACTACAATGTTAAACAACCCAACTACAATCTAATTCTCAACTTGTTGCTATCTTCCAAGCAAGAAGATGAGCCAAATGCTAGGAGGTATGCTTTCCTTGAAGCTTGCCTAAAGACATTCTAGCAGCATAACAGTATGGTAGACAAAAGATACCAAATGAAGAGCTGAGGCCATGATATATAGATATGAGAAGAGCCTTCTAGAATCTTCAAGAAGGGCGCCCAAACCCTAATTTTGAATTCAACACTTTTTTCCCTCCAAAAGGTGGTGTCCTTTTTCCTTTAATAAAATATTTCACCTTTTTATAAAAATCAATCTCTCCTCAAGTAGGCGTCCATTTCACTTGACCCATAATTTGACTTCAAAATATAATTTATCTTTTCAATGAAGAGCTTACCCATCAAGTCCCCTTTTTAAGAACATAAAGTTATAATGCTAGGAAAGGGGGTGTGTTATAATATTAAATTATAATATTATAATGTGAAAATACTTATCTCTCCATAAAAAATGCACACAAGTGCCAAAAACAATATTGCCAATTGAACCATCTGAAGAAGAAGACCAACTGAACTGAACCCAACCTATCCACTGCCAAAAATAGAATTTACTAAAAATAGTAAATTCATGAAGTTGCTCGAAACGCCAAACTGACCATACCACCGCGAAGCTCTCTGAAAACCCAGAAATAATCTGCAATCCAATTTCCAAACTTCAAGCAACAACCTCCTCAAAATAAGGAAACCCTAATTTCACCATCCGAGTAGCCTACGGGTCTCTGGAATAGGCTAACGGTCAACTGAAACGATCACATTTGAGAAGGGGACATTACATTTGAGGCATCTAGCTTCATTCACTCCATCAACATCGGAAACCAATTGAAAAAATGAGCAACTTGAAGTATTGCATTCTTGTATCCGATTGTCGTGACTGCCGTAAAAAAATCTAGGTTCCAAATTATAACATTTTGCCTTATGGGTATTGTCTTATTATGTTTTTAATAAATAAAGATTATTAGGTTTCCATTTATTTATACTTTTTCCCTTTAGTTATTGTTTTATATCAATTATTGAGAATTGCCTGCATTGTTGTGCGACAACACAAAAAAAATATAAAAAATAAGATTTTAACAGAAAAGCCAAAAGTCAGTTTTGAAACCCCAAGGGGACATTTTAGTGGTATCAGAGCTCATAATATCTTGCCATCCTGTGTGGTTATTTCATGAGTGAGAAAGAACATGCTTATCATAGGGGTTCACGGTCATGGCAGCCTCTGCAGGTGCTAGAGGGAGAAACCATCTCAGAGGTTTTAGGCATTCATAATTCTCTAGATATACCAAGGACTCTATCTAGTGGCAGTGAAAGTATTGTAGGTACCATGGGAGATAGAAACAGAGCACAAGCGGGTTCCATTAGCCCCGATATCAGGAGAGAGCAAAAGTTTGATACTATGATGGACATGTTGGTCGATTTCTTGCACAAGATGAACCAGGTTCCTAATCTTGGTCACATAGGACATTAATACTCTAGTAGTTCTAATGCATAGCCTGAAGAGAGGCTAAGGATTTCTATCGATACCACATCTAGGCCCTTGTAGCCTACTTTTACATGGAGGGTTGAGACCCCTGTTCATCAAGAATGACCTCCAATGCAGCCAACAAACATGGTCGATGAGGTTAGGAACAGCCATGGAGAATACACTTCACTTCCTCCTAAGTTCAGGAACTTGTTGACATTTGACCAATTCCTAAACCAGAGGAGACAGAGGGCAGTGGTTGTTGGCAGACTTGAGACTAGAGCACCACAGGGCACCAGAGATCTCCAACAGGCAGTGAGTAAGATTACATTGGAACATTTTGATGGAGGGAATCATTGTACCACACATGGTTGGGTATAGAAGTTAGATAACTTCATCTCCTTGAGGCCCATGCTTCAAGAAGTGGCAATCAAGTTCGCCACACTACATCTGGATGGCATAGCTCATGAGTGGTGATACCACGGTTTGGTTACTTTGGGTCACATGTCAATTATATCTTATGATGAGTTCACTAACAAACTCATCGAACGATTTGACAAGAGAGATCTGTTGGCATTTAAATTCGCACCTTTGGAATGCGTATTTGAAACAGACAGCTATGCACAGATAAACTGCTCTTCAAATTAGGAGGGGAAGCTCCCTCTTGCTGATGGTGTTTGAAAGAAAGTAAACTAAAACTAAGTCGCCTATCTTTTTGATCAGCTTAGAGCACAAGGTTTATTAAACACAAACGTCGCAGCTGAGATTTTCTGATTTAAAGAACTTCAACTACGACTAACTTAAACTAAAGACGTTTCTGGTTTCTCAAGTAATAGCAGAGCGAGAGAAACAAGAAATGGACAAGGTAGATTTTCTGACAAAATACTTCAATGAACTATCTCTCAACAAACACCTACACACTTCAATGCAAGTTGAAATCAAGATCAGAAAAGTAGAACATAAATAATGGAAATCTGAGATTTTGGACCAAGGCAAAAGAGGCTCATGATTTTATTACTCAAATCTCTGGAACAAAACTCCCTTCTAACATGCCTGGAAAAAGAAATTGCAGCTAAAGAGGCTTGCAATCTTGCTCTTACACACTAGAAACAGCAATCACACTAACTCCTTGTTGGCTAAAGAGGCTCAACAATTTGCTTATCACAACAGAATTGAACAATACTTGAGTAACAGATACAAGGCACAATAGGCTCAGTGTTTTGTTCTCACTAGCATGGTTAAAGAATCTAATGAGCAAAGGCTCTTATTTATAGACAAGCAGAGGAGTAGGGAACCCTAAAATCTCCATGCTTTCACAATCTAGGGCTTGCTCAACAAGCAAGCTTTATTACTAAATCTAGAAAGAAGATAACATCTAAAACCCTAGAAAGCAGAAAAAGCAAGAACCGCCAACTATTACATCTTATCTTCTTTCTCTTCTCAAAGAATGGATAAGAATCATTCCAAGAATAGAAAGAAAGCGGGAAAGAAAGCTTCTAGAAGAAAGTTGCTTTAAAGCTCGATCACATCCGCTAGAAAATTGGAAATTGTGTCCCAGTTCGGTGCATCTATGCCATCAATAGCAAAACATCGCTTTTTTAGAATATCTTTAGCATCTGCAATAGATCTCAGGAAATCTTCGGCCTCATTGGCCGCTTTCTCGAGCTTGCTGACATCATCGAAATATGACCTATCCTTCCGCCAACGGATTGCAACTGCGAACAACATTCTGGAACTGAGTCTGTACTTCATCAAGCTTGACGTAGGATCCATCTTCAAGACTGTACTGTGAAGGTATTTCTGTAATGAACTCGCTGATGAAAAGAAGGGCTTCAATCACCCTTTGTCTGTAGGCGATGAATTCCTCAGATATCCTCTCATAGGTTTTAACTTTGAAAACGTGACGCTCCCTCCAGGCCAAGATTTGTCTCTTGTGTTCTTTTGAAACTGCTGAACCATAGGTTGTGTCTAAATCAGCAATGATGATCTCATGCTTTGGTCTAACCTCAGCCAGTGTTTGTTCAAATCCTTGGATACCTTGACGTAGCCCATGAGCGTTTTCTCTTAACTGGAACATTCGTGCCAAGATCTCCCTTCCTCTGACAATGAAACTCTTGATCCATTCCTGAGTTTCTTTCCCACATATGACTAGCTGTCTCAACTGCTGATGATCAGCTGGTGTCTCTAAAACCTGGGGCAGCAACTGGGTTGCTTGTGAAGAACCATGGACAAGGTTAGAAATGAAAAGCATGAGCTGCTGATTTTCTGCCTTGAGGGCTGCCTTGTCTTCTCCATCCTTGAGTACTCTTTCCTGAAGATTTTCGGACACAAATCTGAAGAGACTCAAATCTGCATGTCTGGTATTTCTACTGAGATTGGCCTTGCCCATGACGAAGTCATCCATATTCACCTCATCCATGTTCTTATCCTCTGGTGGCAATGCAGTCTCCATGATTATCTCGTTATCAGGATTCCTATCAAAGTGAACTTGTTTCTTTGCTTTCTTCTTAGGAGGTTCCTGATAGATGTTATCGAGATCATCAACACTCACCTGATATGAAGGCCTTCTTCTTACCCTTCCTAAGGAATTCTCAAGCCAAGACACAGTAGTATCTTTACTAACTTCCCTAGGAGGTGCTACTGCAATCTCTTCATCATCTTCGATATCAAGATCAATGTCAATGTGAATTGGTGAAGGGCCTGTCAAAGGTATAGAAACATGTGTTGAAGGCGACTCCTCTGCTTCTTTTTGAGGTATGGGCTCGCCAGGAGGGACTTCTGAATCAGCTGTAGGTTGCTCCTGTATGACTATCCCTGAGAAATTCAACCTTCTTTTTACATTTTTATTTCATCTACTACCTTTGACACCTTCTTGAGACTGACTTTTACCCTTCCCTTTGGACTGTGCTCTGGAGGAAGAGGGTATTGTCTTTGGGGGCTCTGCTACTGGAATGGAGTTCTTCCTTTTAAGGATTAGGAAAACCTTACTATGCTCAAGGACTTGTCTTGTTTTGTCTTCAACTAAAAGAGATTCCTTGTTACCCCAGTTGACTTGTGAAAGGGGTTGATCCTCTATTCGCTTCTGGGTATACATCGGGAGAAACACATCCTCGTCATCATCTGATAGCCCTTCTATGTCTTCATTTAAGCAGTCTTTCATTTGATGGAGAGTGAGCCTGCTGTAACTACGCCTCCGCACCTCGAACTCATCTGCACAATTAGCCCAAAAATCTTCAAGTGCGGCTATATGATCATAGTTCTTCTCTAATCGGCCAGCATAGACACCATGAGGATCAAATGATCATCTCTCACTGTAAGATTTGAGGCCGAATTTATCTAACTCTTCTCCTATTGTCTTGGCATCTACAGCAGTCCTGCATGTATAAATACACAACCCTAATGGAAACTGAAGAGAGGGTTTTTATCTATTCCTCAAGACTGTGTGGACACCATGAGCCTACCTCAAGAACTCCATGAAGATGACTTTATCTGACAGATACCTTGGCAACATGAGCGGGGCACCTGAATAACCATAGACCCTGAGATAGGTAAAGGTAGGAAACTGTATAAACCAATCCGCCTATTCCGCCATTGCTGCTCTGGAACCTCAAGAGATGCCGACATGCAATTCGTTGTCTAAGTCCCACACTGTGTACATCAAGAAGGCCTTGTTCACCCTTTTGTAGTGGTGCAACGACTTTGTGAACTTCAACTAGGGATAGTAGTTATATATGTGTTGTACGCTCAACGATCCCTCGGTGTTCAACCCTCTGAATTGACCTTGATAGGCCACCAGGTAGACTAGGTATGGCACCATGTGGAATACATGAAACTGGAAGTATTCTGTTATTTGTTGATGTAGGCAGTCACTAATCAAAGTAGGCCAATCATAGAATTTGGTTTTCTTCATGATGTGAGGTATGGCATAAAACATCCAAGGTTGGAACTTGGTGGCATCTTCTGAGCCAGTGACCCTGTTGACCAAAGTGATGATGATGGCAACCTCCTCCTTGAACTCCCCTCGCCCGACATTCTTGGGCAATGTTTTATGTTTTTCTCTCATCCATCTCTGTGCAATCTTCTTGCTATATTTATCTTTATGCATATTCCATATCCTTTCGCATTCACCCTTTGAGAGAGTTACGCTTTCAGGCCACGGGGGAATGGAAAAACACTTTTCGATCATATCAGGCTTTAGACTACAATCAATCTACCGTCTGCTGACTGGATCTCCCTAGTAGCCGGGTTGTAATGCTTAATGCAAGCAATTACGAACTCAAGGCTCTGAACTGATATAGGAATTGGCGCTGTTGCGAGGAGTCCAGAATGTCCCAGGTTCCTAATTGAGATGTTGCCTACTCTCTCCAAGGCATGTAGATCGAACATCGGCTTGACATGATGCAAGTTTGTCTCAGCTATTTTGATATAATTGTGAAAGAGAGTTGATTCGGACTTGAAAACATTAGGAGTGTACTCCATTTTAGAAAACTCAAAGAATGACTATAAACTCGCCTTGGTTCAGACAAGTCTTGAGCAACTTCTATTTTTAGAATGCTGATTTTTGTGCTCCAACGGACAAATTTTTGAGAAATTTTTCTGAGATATGGATTTTGTTCAGAATATCAATGCAAGACAACCCAGATCGTCCGTTTTTGAAAATTTTGAATTTTGCCTAAAAGAGCAGCAAACCCTAATTTCTTCATTTTTTCCCGAAAAAAGCTGGCATCTGGGTTTTGTTCAGAATATGATTAGAAATGGACCCAGTTGATCAGATTTGCAAAACCCTAACGATTGATCGAAAAAGCAGCCAACCCTAGATTTTGAACTTTCTTGAAAAAAAAGCCGCGATATGGGTTTTCTTCAGAAGACTGATTGGAAAGGACCCAGATGGTTGAAATCTGAATGCATTGAGGTTTTCACTGACATGAAAAATAAAAGCACTTGCTGCAACTTGATGAAGTTCTTGAAAATTTCTTCAGAAGATTGAAGAGAAAAGACCCAGATGACAGAAAAATGGAAGCCTTGGCCTTTTGCTTGAAAAATTCGATCTTCTGGATGAAAAAGCTTGAAAAAGCAAGGGTTTATGCTTTGTTGATCTGAAAAATCTGATGAAAAGCCAGCAAGGATGAATTCTTGGATCATGAAAATTCTTCAAACTTGCTGCTCCAACTTCCTCCTTTGAATGCTACCTGCAAAAATAATGAAAATTACATAAAAGAATGATGTTAAATAGACTTTAGGGCTTGAATTAAGTTTTGCTTTCTTTTGCTTTTATTTCCAAAACCCTAAATCTCAGCTTCATTGAACTTGGACGCCACCTTTCTCTTGCAATTTTGAAACTTTTTGAAAACTTCGAAAAATATTCTAAGGCATGTGAAGTTGGGCGCCCTTCTTCACCAGGGGCACCCACTTCCTTCAGTATTAGTCATATTTTTAACATTTTCAACTTTCCTTCATTTTGACCTCCAACTTCGCCTCTGATTTCCCGTTTACAGACTGATCTGACAGGCGAGCTGAAGGTTTCACGGCGGAGCTAGACTGACTCTGAGAAAGATGTTCTGGAGGCACCTCTGACAAAAAACTTGATCTCGGCCTTCGAATTCATGGGAGCCTTTTCCTTCGAGGGGCTCCGAACTTTCACATTGTTAGCCATTTTTCATGATTTTCGTCTTCCAGTCTTGAAATCTTCATTCTGAACCTTCGTCTTCGATCTGAATTTGCTGGAGATTGGGCAGTCAGACGTGCTGATGAAGACAAGCATCGCAAAGCTAGGCAAAAGCTGAAGAGATTGAACACTTTGACAAACCCTAACTGCTGAATTAGGCCCTTCAAAAAGCTGGGCGCCCTTCTTGACTAGGGGTGCCCAGAATGTCAACACTTAGTCAATTTTTGATATTTTTCGAATTCTTCACTCTGTTTTCCGTGTGAATCCCTCCTGTTCGTTGTCGAATCCCGGATGACTGAATGATCTGTTGACTGTGCCATTGGATTCACTGCAAAGCTGACAGAAAAGTGAGGAAATTTGACTGGAGGCTTGAAACCCTAATTTTATCATATGATGCCCTAAAAAGGTGGGCGCCCTTCTTCAACAGGGGCACCCAAACTCAGCAGTGTTAGACAATTTTCTTCATTTTCACTTTGACTCTCCGTTCTTCGTGACAGCTTCATGAATTCATCTTCTGTTGAATACTCTGGATGTTAAATCTGACACCTGGCAGTCGAATGACCTCCATTGATGACCTCAGAGCTCCTGATATGCTTATGAAAAAGCAGAATAGACCCACTAGGGAAAAACTGACCATTTTGAGATTCTGACTACACCAGTCTGATGTGGGCGAGATTTGAGCCAATCAAAATCAATTTGAACCCTAACGGACCACTATTAGGTGATTTCTAGGAAGTCCGGTTATAGGTGATTAACGAATGTCTTGCAAAATAGGTGATTAGGAAATGATGCTGACTCAGATACCCAATGGACAAAGCACTGGTCTAAGCTCAAACTCTAGAGATTCTATGGTTCTCCTATGCCGTAAGTATCCGCCATGGTCCCCAAACAGAGCCAATGTTGTACCCCAAAATTCAAATTTTTGTTACACTTAGACATTTTGAAGAAATGAGTAAAAGTCTTGTCAAATCAGTCAAAGAGGTCAAACTTTGGGTGTGCATGTCTTGCATGAGGGGTTAAAACGCAAAAATTTTCAATTTCTGACGATTTGGGTCTGCTAAGAGTAGCTCAATCTACAAAACCCAGATCTCATTTTTTCATCCCTAAATTTTAGGAAAACTGCTATTTTTAGAAATTTTCCGAAAATAGTAAGTTTTTTGGGTTTTTGGGTTTCTTCGAAACAGATACTGGCAAAATTTTCTAAAAATAAAAGTTGGTCCAACAGGGTCCGACTGATTTTGATTGGCTCAAAATCCGTTCGTATCGCTAGTGCTGTCAGAATCTCAAAATGGTCAGTTTTGCCCTAGTGGGTCTATTCCGCTTTTTCATAAGCATATGGCGCTCTAAGGTCATCAATGGAGGTCATTCGATTGCAGGCGTCAGTTTCAGCACTTGAACATTCGACAGAAAATGAAATGATGAACATGCGAAGAACGAGAAAGAAAATTGAAAATTCATGAAAATTTTCTAACACTGGCAAGTTTGGGCGCCCCTGTTGAAAAGGCGCCCATCTTTTTAGGAGCATCAAATGTCGAATTAGGGTTTTCACATCGAGACAAACTTGTTCAGTTATGCTGCCAGCTCCGTGATGGATTTAACAGTCAGTTATCAGATTACTCGGTCATCGGAATTCAATGCCGAACAAGGGTATCCAATTTGAAATCAAAAAGGGGAAATGGAAAATATCAAATTTGACTAAGTGTTGAAATTTTGGGCGCCCCTGGTGAAGAAGGGCGCCCAAGTTTTTGGAGGGGTAAATTCAGTAGCTATGATCCAAAAGTATGCTCAATATTTTCAGATTTCGCCCAGCTTCACGATGTCTGTCTTCGTCAGCATATTCAACTGGTCGTCTTCCGACAAATTCAAATCAAAGACAAAGGTTCAGAGTAAAGGTTTCAAACTTGAAGATGAAATTATGAAAAATGGTTTAAGTCTGGAGAAGATGGGCGCTCCTGGGTGAAGAAGGGCGCCCAAGTTTTCAAGGGGTTTGTTAGATGAATTCGCAGACGAGGCTCTAACGTAATCTCTTCGCAGTTGATCCAGCTTTCCAGCGAGATATCCAACATGTCAATCGGAGTTCGCAGTCACCAGATAAGAGGAGCTGAAAGTAGGGTCCGACGAAGGCTGAGAACCAAAATTCAGAAGCAAACACAGAAAATCAAAAAATAAACTAAGTCTGGGTAAAGTGGGCGCCCAAACTTTTGAGGGCCTTAAAATCATTATTTGATTAAGTTCATCCCAGAAGACCCCTCTTCATTCTTCGTCAGCTTCACGATGAGCATAACAGCCAGTCAATCCGACGCCCGGAGCTCCAGATTCGACGAGATCGTCTGTAGAAAGGATTTAATGAAGAAATTTGAAGATCATGAAAATGGCTATTTGTGGGTGAAATGGGCGCCCCTGGAAGGAAAAGGTACCCATGAATTTGGAGGTCGAAATGAAGTCTTTCGCCAGAGATGCCTCCAAAACATCTTTCTTAGAATCAGTCAAGCTCCGCCGTGAAACCTTCAGCTCGCCTGTCGGATCATTCTGCAAACGGGAAATCAGAGGCGAAGTAGCATGTCAAAATGAAGGAAAATTGAAAATATCAAAATTTTGGCTAACACTGAAGGAAGTGGGCGCCTCAGGTGAAGAAGGGCGCCTAAATGTTCATGCCTTAGAATATTTTTTGAAGTTTTCAAAGGGTTCCAAAATTGCAAGAGGAGAATGGCGTCCAAGTTCAAGGAGACTGAGTTTTAGGGTTTTGGAAATAAAAGCAAAGAAAGCAAAACCTAATCCAAAGCCCTAAAGTCTATTTAACATCATTCTTTCATGTATTTTTCATTATTTTTGCAAGTAGCATCCAGAGGAGAAAGTTGGAGCAGCAAGTTTGAAGAATTTTTGTGATTCAAGAATCCATCTTTGCTGGTTTTACATCAAATTTTTCAGATTAGCAAGCATAAACCCTTGCTTTTTCAAGCTTTTTGTTCCAGAAGATCGAATTTTTCAAGCAGAAGGCCAAGGAGATCCATTTTTAAGTCATCTGGGTCTTTTTGTCTCAACCTTCTAAAGAATTTTTCAAGAACTTCATCAAGTTGCAGCAAGTGCTTTTATTTTGCATGTCAGTGAAAACCTCAGTGCATTCAAATTTCAACCATCTGGGTCCTTTCCAATCAGTCTTCTGAAGAAAACCCATATCACAGCTTTTTTTCGAGAAAGTTCAAAATCTAGGGTTGGCTACTTTTTCGATCAAACATCAGGGTTTTGCAAATCTGATCAACTGGGTCCATTTCTAATCATATTCTAAACAAAACCCAGATGCCAGCTTTTTTCGAGAAAAATTGAAGAGATTAGGGTTTGCTGCTTTCTCAGGCAAAATTCAAAATTTTCAAAAACGGACGATCTGGGTTGTCTTGCATCGATATTCTGAACAAAACCCATATCTCAAAAAAAAAAATTAAAAAATTTGTTCGTTGAGCACAAAAATCAGCATTCTAAAAATAGAAGTTGCTCAAGACTTGTCGAACTAAAGCGAGAGTTACAGTCATTCTTTGAGTTTTCTGAAATGGAGTACACTCCTAATCACTCTCTCTTTCACAATTATATCAAAAGCATTTGAGACAGACTTGCATCATGTCAAGCCGGTGTTCGATCTACATGCCTTGGAGAGCAGGCAACACCTCAATCAGGAACCTAGGACATTCTGGTCTCCTCGCAGCAGCGTCAATTCCTATATCAGTTCAGAGCCTTGAGTTCGTAATTGCTTGCATTAAGCATTACCGGACTAGGGAGATCCAATCAGTAGGTAGTGATGATTTGCAGTCTAAAGCCTGATATGAAAACTGTTTTTCCATTCCCCGTGGCCTGAAAGCGTAACTCTCTCAAAGGGTGAATGCGAAAGGATATGGAATATGCATAAAGATAAATATAGCAAGAAGATTGCACAGAGATGGATGAAAGAAAAACATAAAACATTGCCCAAGAATGTCGGGCGAGGGGAGTTCAAGGACGAGGTTGCCATCATCATCACTTTGCTCATCAGGGTCACTGGCTTAGAAGATGCCACCAAGTTCCAACCTTGGATGTTTTATGCCATACCTCACATCATGAAGAAAACCGAATTCTATGATTGGCCTACTTTGATTAGTGACTACCTACATCAACAATTAACAAAATACTTCCAGTTTCATGTATTCCACATGGTGTCATACCTAGTCTACCTGGTGGCCTATCAAGGTCAATTCAGAGGGTTGAACACCGAGGGATCGTTGAGCGTACAACACATATATAACTACTATCCCCAGTTGGAGTTCACAAAGTCGTTGCACCACTACAAAAGGGTGAACGAGGCCTTCTTGATGTACACAGTGTGGGACTTAGACAACGAATTGCACACCCGCATCTCTTCAGTTGCCAGGGCAGCAATGGTGGAATGGGCGGATTGGTTTATATAGTTTCCTACCTTTACCTATCTTAGGGTCTATGGTTATTCAGGTGCCCCGCTCATGTTGCCAAGGTATCCGTCAAATGAGGTCATCTTCATGGAGTTCTTGAGGCAGGCTCACGGTGTCCACACAGTCTTGAGGAATAGAAAGAAACCCTCTCTTCAGTTTCCATTAGGGTTGGGTATTTATACATGCAGGACTATTGTAGATGCCAAGACAATAGGAGAAGAGTTAGATAAATTCGGCCTCAAATCTTACAGTGAGAGACGATCATTTGATCCTCATGGTGTCTACACTGGCCGATTGGAGAAGAACTATGATCACTTAGCCGCACTTGAAGATTTTTGGGCTAACTGTGCAGATGAGTTTGAGGTGTGGAGGCGTAGTTACAGCAGGCTCACTCTCCATCAGATTAAAGATTGCTTAAATGAAGATATAGAAGGGCTATTAGATGATGATGAAGATGTGCTTCTCCCGATGTACACTCAGAAACGAATCGAGGATCAGCCTCTTCCACAAGTTAAATGGGCAAATAAGGAATCTCTTTCAGTTGAAGACAGAACAAGACAAGTCCTTGAGCATAGTAAGGTTTTCTTAGTGCTTAAAAGGAAGAACTCCATTCCAGTAGCAGAGCTGCCAAGGATAATTCCCTCTTCTTCCAGAGCACAATCGAAGGGAAAGGGTAAAAGTTAGTCTCAAGATGGCGTCAAAGGTAGTAGATCAAATAAAAATGTAAAAAGAAGGTTGGATTTCTCAGGCATAGTCATACAGGAGCAGCCTACAGTTGATTCAGAAACTCCTTCTGACGAGCTCGTACCTCGGAATGAAGCAGAGGAGCCACCTTCAACACATGTTTTTGTACCTTTGACAGGTTTTACACCGATTCACATTGATCTTGATATCGAAGATGATGAAGAGATTGCAGCAGCACCTCCTAAGGAAGTTAGTAAAGATACTACTGTGTCTTGGCTTGAGAACTCCTTAGGAAGGGTTAGAAGAAGGCCTTCATATCAAGTGAGTGTTGATGATCTCGATAACATTTATTAGGAACCTCCTAAGAAGAAGGCAAAGAAGCAAGTTCACTTTGATAGGAATCCTGATAACGAGATAGTCATGGAGACTGCAGTGCCCCCAGAAGACAAGAACAGGGATGAGGTAAATATGGATGATTTCGTCATGGTAAAGGCTAATCTCAGTAGAAATACCAGACATGGAGATTTGAGTCTATTCAAAGTTGTATCTGAAAACCTTCAAGAAAGAGTGCTTAAAGATGGAGAAGACAAGGCAGCCCTCAAGGCTGAAAATCAGCAGCTCGGGCTTTTCATTTCTAACCTTGTCCATGGTTCTTCACAAGCAACCCAGTTGCTGCCCCAGGTCTTGGAGACACCAGCTGATCACCATCAATTAAGACAGTTGGTCATTTGTGGGAAAAAGACTTAGGAGTGGATCGAGAGCTTCATTGTCAGAGGAAAGGAGATTTTGACACGAATGTTCCAGTTAAGAGAAAACGCTCATGAGCTACGTCAAGGCATCCAAGGGTTTGAACAGACACTAGCTGAAGTAAAACCGAGACATGAGATCATCATTGCTGATTTAGACACGGCTTACAGTTCAGTAGTTTCAAGAGAACACAAGAGACAAATCCTTGCTTGGAGAGAGCGTCATGTTTTCAAAGTTAAAACCTATGAGAGGATATCTGAAGAATTCATCACCTACAGACAAAGAATGGTTGAAGCTCTTCTTTTCATCAGCGAATTCGTCATAGAAATCCTTCTCGATTACAATCTTGAAGATGGTTCCTCTTGGGCAGAGGGTGTGCAAGTTCGAGTTTAGTTGTTCCACATTTGATCGATTGGGAAAAGATAAGCCCATTATTTGATGGCAAAAGTTAAGCGGCCAATGAGTCGAGATTTCTGAGATCTATGCGGATCGAAATATTGGCGGTGCTTTCTTTGATGATAGAATCTCTTGTGAACAGGGACCGATCTCTAACTTCTAGCGGATGTGATCGAGCTTTAAAGCAGCTTTCTTCTAGAAGCTTTCTTTCGCTTTCTTTCTATTCTTGGAACTAATCATTATCCATTCTTTGAGAAGAGAAAGAAGATAAGATGTAATAGTTGGCATTTCCGCTTTTTCTGCTTTCTTAGGGTTTTAGATGTTATCCTTCTTTCTAGATTTAGTAATAAAGCTTGCTTGCTGAAAGCCCTAGATTGTGAAAGCAAGGAGATTTTAGGGTTCCCTACTCCTCTGCTTCTCTATAAATAAGAGTCTTTGCTCATTTAGTTTCTTTAACCATGCTAGTGAGAACAAAACGCTGAGCCTATTGTGCCTTCTATTTGTTGCTCAAGTATTGTTCATTTGTGTTGTGATAAGCAAATTGTTGAGCCTCTTTAGCCAACAAGGAGTTAGTGTGATTGTTGTTTTCTATTGTGTTAAGAATAAGTTTGCAAGCCTCTTTAGCTGCAATTTCTTGTTCAAGGCATGTTAGAAGTGAGCTTTGTTTCAAAGATTTGAGTAATAAAATCATGAGCCTCTTTTGCCTTGGTCCAAAATCTCAGATTTCCGTTATCTATGTTCTACTTTTATGATCTTTATTTCAGCTTGCAGTGAAGTGTGTAGGTGTTCGTTGAAAGAGAGATTATTGAAGTGTTGTTGTCAGAAAATCTACCTTGTTAATTTCTAACTTCTCTTGCTCTGCTATTACTTGAGAGGTTAGGAACGCCTTTAGTTTAAGTTAGTCGTAGTTGAACTTCTTATATCACAAAATCTCAGCTGCGGCGTTTGTGTTTAAAAAACCTTGTGCTCTAAGCTGATCAAAAAGATAGGCAACTTAGTTTTAGTTTACTTTCTTTCAAACACTATCAGCAAGAGGGAGCTTCCCCTCCTAATTTGAAGAGCAGTTTATCTGTGCATAGCTGTCCGTTTTCAAAAACGCATTCCAGAGGTGCGAATTTAAATGCCAACAGTTTTCTGGCGCCCATTAAGGAATTTAATTTTGGGGTACAACACGTTTAAAAGATGAAATTGAAAAAACTATTAAGGAACTTTTAGCTATGGGGCACATTAGGCCGCGTAAGTCACCCTTTGCTTCATCAGTTGTTTTGGTGAAGAAAAAGGATGGTACACTTAGGATGTGTATTGACTACAGGATGCTCAACAGGAAGACTATAAAGAACAGGTATCCTATTCCATGGATAGATGAGTTGATAGACGAGCTTCATGGAGCTTGCTATTTCTCGAAGATTGATTTGAGGTCAGGTTACCATCAGATCAAAGTCCGAGAGGAGGATATTGAGAAAATAGCATTCAGATGCCACTGTGGACACTATGATTTCTTGGTTATGCCGTTTGGTTTAACCAATGCTCCACCCACATTTCAGTCTACTATGAACAGGGTTTTCCATCCTCACTTGAGGAAATTTGTATTAGTGTTCTTCGACGACATCCTGGTTTACAACAAATCATGGGAGGAACACATGGTTCACCTGGATGAGGTATTGAGTATACTTGACAGGGAGTCCTTGTATGCTAAGGAGTCCAAGTGTGCTTTAGGCATGGCAGAGCTTTTGTATCTGGGTCACATTATCAGTGGAGAGGGAGTCAACATGGATCCAGAGAAAGTTCGAGCTATCATCGATTGGCCTACACCTGAGACATTGACACAACTCAGGGGGTTTGTACGATTATGTGCCTTCTATCGTCGGTTCGTTAGTGGATTCTCGCGACATGCTGCGCCACTAACTGATTTGACTAAGAAGGGAACCTTTGTGTGGACACCTCTTGCACAGGTGTGCTTTGAGAAGTTCAAACTTCTCATGACTACATGTCCAATTTTGGCTTTGTCGAATTTCACCAGACCGTTTGAGCTACATTGTGATGCTAGTGGTGAGGGTATTCATGTAGTCATCATGCAGGATCGACACCCTATAGCTTTCGAGAGCAAGAAGCTAAGAGGTCATGAATGGAGCTACAGTATGTACGACAAGGAAATGTTGGCCATCATGCATGCCATGGCCAAATTCAGGCAATACTTGGTTGGTAGTAAATTCAGTGTTAAAACCAATCACAATAGTCTAAAACATTTTCTTGGGCAGCGGGACTTGAACGAAAGGCAATAGAAATGGGTCAGCAAACTTCAGTCCTATGATTTTGACATCTCTTATGTCAAGGGCACTCAGAATGTGGTTGCTGACGCATTATCTCGTTGTCCACACTTGAGCTCCATTACACAGATTTCAAAGGACTGGCGAAACATGATAGTAGCGGAGTATGCTAAGAACCCGTGGGCTTCTAGCATAGTGGATGGGACAGTACAGGATGAGAGATACTCACTTGTAGATGATCTTATCATTTACAAAGGGAGGATATTTTTAGTCCTAGGTTCTGAGATGAGGGACAGAGTATTGAGATCATTTCATGATTCACCGATGGCAGGACATCCCAGTTACTTTAAGACCTACAAGTAGGTATGGGAAAGATTCTCTTGGAAAGGTCTCAAGTCATTTGTTCTTCAGTATGTCAGGGAATGCCTTGTTTGTCAGCAGAACAAGCAAGAACATACATACCCTGCAGGATTACTTCAGCCGCTTCCTATTCCTGAGAGGAAGTGGGAATGCTTGTCGATGGACTTCATTACGGGCTTGCCGAAAGCTCAAGGGAAGGACAACATTTTTGTGGTAGTAGATAGATTGACGAAGTATGCTCATTTCTTCCCAATCACTACTACTCACACAGCGACACAAGTGGCAGACTTGTTTTTCTGAGAGGTATTCAGGTTGCACGGTTTGTCTCGAAGCATAGTCAGTGACAGAGATAGTAGGTTTTTGAGTAACTTCTAGCAGGAGTTATTCAAACTTTGCGGGACAGAGCTCACTCTGAGCACCAACTACCACCCACAGACAGATGGGTAGACAGAAATAGTCAATAAATGGGTGGAGGGATACTTGAATAATTACAGTTCAGGGCAGCATAAGGCATGGGTGAAGTGGTTATACCTTTGTGAGTATTGCTACAATACCACTCATCACATGAGTATTCAGATGACCCCATACCGAGCATTATATGGATATGATGCTCCGAGTTTTCTAGATTTGTTGCTGAGTGACAGCAGGGTACCTAGTGCTAGGGATCTATTAAAGGAGAACCAGGACATTATGAGAGCACTTAGGGAGAACATTCAGAAAGCTCAAAATCAGCAAAAGCAATATGTTGATCAGAGACGAGTGGAGCGATCTTTCGAGATCGATGATTTGGTATATTTGATGCTACAACCTTATAGGCAGTCCACCCTTCGTAAGAAGGGCGCCGAGAAATTTAAGCCACGATACTATGGACCTTTCAGAGTTGTCAAATGTGTCGGTGAAGTGGCCTATGAGTTAGATCTACCGGTGAACAGTAGAGTTCACAACATGTTCCACGCGTCGCGCCTCAAAAAGGCGTTGGGACAACAGGTGATTCCTTCTTCAGATTTACCACCCCTAGATGATGAGGGGAAGTTGATTTTGATACCTGAGGCCATTCTGGATTCCAGAGAGCGTCATCTTCAGAGGCGTGTTATCAGGGAGTATCTGGTGAAGTGTAGAAACCCTAGTTTCCCCTATTCTCCGAATCTGATAGTTTTTTGAGTCTTTTCTGACGTTTTTGGTTTTTTTTGCAATTTTTGAGTTTTTGAGCATAAATGAAGAAATGCGATTTTGCTTGAAAATAAATGATAAATTCAAATAAAATAATTGACGGCCAATATAGATAGAAATTACAAATGCTACTGAAGGCGTTTCCTTTATTGTTCAACTGGAATCAGTACAAAGAATATCTGATAACATGCAATGATAAAATAACAATTTTTTTATTGAAAACCTGGATATAGCAGCTTGCTGATAATCTGATTGAGTTGGTGCGGCTGATGTGAAATGATGCTTTCTCCTCTCTAAAACAATCTCAGATGCTTCCCAGTATCCTAGCCCCCACACAGGTGAAGACTGGTAACCACAGAGATAGGCGTTTTCTTCAAGGATAAAACACGCCTTTATGACTGGTACGGCCCAGGTACAGAAAGGGTACGGCCTGCTGACAGCAGCAAATTAGATTGGTACGACTTCCCTTTGTGACTCCAGAAACTAAGCTAAATTGGCGCCTGGATGTTTTGATATCTTCTGACTGTAACCCTCAGCAAAATCCTCTGAATAAAGAATGCTAAATGAAGTCCAATGATTTCCTCTGAATGAAGAAACCTCTCAGCTGCAATAAATCAGGTGTTATTTCACACCCTCTGAACTGCTTCCAGTGGAGATGGCTCGTTCTCCAAGGAATTCGAGTTTCAAACCCTAAGGTTCTGTGCTCAGACAAAGTTAATCAATTCTCAATCTCAATAATCTCATAATGGCTCAAAAACCAATGCAAAACCCCTTTATCTCTCAAAAGTGCGATTTCCACAAAGATAGGGTTTTAATTAAATATTCACTTTTAATTCTTTTAATTTCTCCATAGTCCTCAGCCAAATTATTACAATAAATTATAATCAATAACTGGCCCCTTCTGATGATGGCGCACCCCTCAAGAAGAATCACTTAAGTTATAATATAACATTATAACTTTATATTATAATCATTAAATAATTAATATTTAATTAATACAATTAAATATTAATATCTCCCTCGTTACTCATCCGATGTCTGATCCGTCTGAAGCTGACGAACACTGAAGTGATTCTGAATGCTGCCAATCTCATACTACTAAAAATAGCAGGGGTCCCACGCTGACTGCCAGGAACTGCTAAAAATAGCAACTCTGCAAAAAGTCTCCGATCGAGCCCAAACGAAAGACTACTGATCAAACTCTGCTAACTGAAGCTGAGCCAAGCTCCCAAGTGACCCTCTATCCAGTCTATCGGCCTACGAGGGTCGTGTGATAGGCCAATCCTGTACTCTGAAAGATGTCACTGAGAAGGGGACATGACATGAAGTGGAAAGATCTGCCGACAGAGGATGCTACTTAGGAGAGTGACGGTATTCTTTAGCATCCGGCTTTGAGTTTGCTTGTGGACAAGCAAATTCGGGGAGGGCGGACTATGATGTCCCCGCTCTAGTCAGTTCTCGGGAACAGTGTGTTAGCCTTTTTCTTGGACCCTTATGGGCTAACTGGATTGGTTAGAGGGTCAGTGATATTTTCTAGAGGAGTTGGTCATTCTCTTTTTCAAAGCTCAGTGATTGGTTCACAGCAGGTGTTGGCAATTTAGGGGTTGACAGCTTCTGACGGCACGGGAATATTTGGAATATTGAGAGTTATGGATTTTTAAGTGATTTAAGTTAATTATTTAACTTAATGTTTTTTTTATAAAGTCAAATTGACTTTATATATTTTATATCACTTAAATATTACATAAAGGTGATTTAAATTAAATTACTTATGCATTAAAGTGGGCGCCCAAATATTTAACTTGCAACTATTGAAAAGGTGATTTAAATATGATTTAAAATATTTAAATGTTGCAAGTGGCGTATCTTCTTGGAAATGCATGCCTTTTGAGATATAAGGCATTTTGGGCAATGAGAAATTCATTCATGATTATTTCAACTTTTCCTTTGAGGTTTTCTCTGTGCTTTCCTCTATGATCAGGGTTTGTGCAATATTTCCATTGGAGAACGGTATCTCTTCGATGTTGAGCATTTTTTAGACTATGAGAAACCAGTCGAATTAGTGCAACTGTGAGGGCTTTATTTAGAGGTTCTACATGCTTCAAACAGGATTTTATCATTCATTTTATTCTTGTTTGCAATAAGGAAGGGGGTTTCTACACTTGAGGCGTCCTCTTCAGCAATTCAACAGCTTACAGCTTTGGCTCTTCAGCATTCTTCTTGGGCTGTACTTTTGCATTGGTAAATGTGCTTGTTTGGGAAGGCATGTGAAGGAGCTAGTTGAAACGCCTTTCTCTTGGCTTTCTTTTATGTTCCTTTCTTGGCGTTTACCTCTCTCAGGGGATTGTATCCTGTTTTGGAGTGGGAGAAGTCAAATCTGGAGCCTAGGAGTGCATACTTGTCAGTTTTCATCAATTCCGACTGGCAAACTAGGATACTTCTTTATTTAATTATTCTGGAGCATTTTGGGTATGTAATTCATTTGCAATCCCATTGTATGTATTGCAGAATAACATCTATTACATACGTTGATCAAAATATTACTGTATTGCATTTTTATGAGCTTTTATATGACGCGCCCCTTCTCTCCTGTCTACAAACTTTTCTTAAAAAACTAAAAAAACACAATAAGAATTAAGAAAAATACAGGGGTTTGAGTTCTGAGCCAGCAGGGTTCATCTCATGGGACATAATGTAACACCTTCTACAATATTATCACCCCTGTATGAGGAGGGAAATTAATTCGGATTCCTGAGGCTGTCATTGACACAAGAGAGCGCCATTTGAGACGTAGAGTCATCAAGGAACTTTTGGTTAAGTGGAAGGACCTCTCGGTTGAGGATGCAACATGGGAGAATGAAGAGATATTGCAACATCCTGAGATGAGATTGCTTGAGGACAAGTAATTTCGGGGAGGGTGGACTGTAATGTTCCCTTTCTAGCCAGTGGTTCGGGGGACAGGGTTAACCTATTACTACAGTTCTCATAGGCTAACAGGATGATTAGGGGACCTTTTTGAAGGGATTCAGGGCTTGTTATTTGTTACTTACTATTTATAGTAAGTAAGATCAAGGTTAGTGACGACACACCTACAGTTGGTATGGTTGCAGGACACTTTCGGGAATTCATTGCTAGTTTGTAGCCAGGAGTTATTGAGTTATTAAGTCACTTCTTTTTAATAATATTCTATTATTAAAGTGACTTAATGATTTAAGATATTAAAGAAATAAAGTGACTAAATTAAAAGAAATGCCTAAAGTCACTTTATATTCACTAAAGTGAATGGGTTGCTTGGAGACATGAAATAAAATATTAAATTAAATTGCCTTATGAAGTTGGTATGGGTTTTCAAGTGGAGGAATTGATATTTTATTTGGTCAACAAGCAAAACCTAAAACTTGGCGTGGCTTTTTGAGAAAGCTTAAGGAAAGAAAAGAGGTTTCTTTTCTTTTATTCAAATTTACATTCAAACATAGAACACTGAGCACAAGGTTGCAGGTATGGAGTTTTGAGCTAATCTAAGGATGAAATCCCTCGGTTAGGACAAGATCTACAGGGATGAGAGATCATGTAAGGGTTCTAGTATGGATGGCTTCACACAGGAACATCAATTTGAGCTTTGATCGATTACCTAAGATTTTACTTCAGCAGTATTCAATAAAACAGAGGCATTCAACACTTGCAAGCACGTGGGAGCTTGAAAGCTTCAGATCCTCACATAGGGCATGATACTTCTCCAAATCAGGTCGTTCCAAACTTAATCTCTTGCATTCATCCAGGCGTCCAGGATAGCAAAGCAAACAGGGGACTAAACAACATATTTTGCAGTTACCATTTGTCATGTGCAACAAGCTAGGAAGAGTCGTTACAAACCAACAAGGATCGTACAAACCAGCAATAGTTTCAAAGCAAAACATTTGGGGTTTCAGGTTGCCAATTCACTATCTTGAGGCGTCTAGCTTCAATCAATCCATCAGCATCAGAAACCAATTGAAAAAATGAGCAACTTGAAGTATTGTGTTCTTGCATCCAATTGTCATGATTACCGTGACCGTTGTAAAAAAATCTAAGTTCCAAATTATAAAAAATTTCCTTATGGGTATTGTCTCATTATGTTTTGAAAAAATAAAGACTACTGGGATTCCATTTGTTTGTGATTTTTCCCATCAGTTATTGTTTTATATCAATTCCTGAAAATTGTTGGCACTGTAAAGTAGCAGCACAAAAAAATAAATTAAAAAATCAGATTTTAATAGAAAAGCCAAAAGTCAGTTTTGAAACCCCAAGGGGACATTTTATATGGTTAAGACTAGAAAGTCATGGTGTGATTAAGTTATAGTTAACCCTAGGTTAGATATGGTACTCCAAGTCGAGTAGGGTGGGTCAACAAATGACTTCACTCATAGTAGCGATTGTATATATTACAAATACTTTGGCCAAAGTGAGTGTAGTAGTCTATGCATGTACTTGGTGCACCGTGGCCCAATTTGTTTAACTAATCAAAAATGTCTTACATAGTTGGAAGGTATCCATAGTTGTATGATGGTATTAGTTAAGTATGGCACAACACTAGAGCTCAAATAACAAAACTAAGAGGGTTCTTAATTAAACCGTTCATTGAAGGGTAGGGCCACTTCCATTTAGGAAGGTGTGTGGGGGACCATTGGTCCATGGTTGGAGGTAAACCACCTAGGTGATGCTCTCCCTCTTGTAGATGACATGTCAAGTCTTACAAGATAGATAGTATCCAAATATGGGATCTCTGACCTTGTTTCTTATGTTATTGTTTTATTTAAATGAAATCAATTACATTGAAATCCAAAAGTTAAAAGATGATTACTCTTTTCAATTTGAAAAGCATGATTAGGTGATATGATATATGTATGTGTATTCAGTTATGCAGTTGCATATTATGTTTTGAAAAGAAAAAAATTATGCCTGGTTTTTTATATGTTGATAGTTTATTACTGCTTGGTAAACAAATCCTGGTAATTTCTTGTAAGAAGGAGATGGTTGTTGCACCAATTAATAGTGATAAATAAGCATTGTGTGCATTTGTAATTGAATTATAGATACGCTTCATAATCTTTAAACTTAGTTATTAACACCGATAATATGCTGCCATATAAAATTAACTTTGATATATTAAATCTATCTGATTCTATACTATGGAGAAAAGTAGCATTACAAGGAGGTAATGATTTCATGCCTTGTGTTTGTTGTTCCTAATTTATCACTTCATTTTATATTAGAGTGTTATACTTCAAAAAAGGGGATGTGGGAAATTTTGATGCAGAATGGGCATCCCATAGCATTTGAGAGTCAAATGCTCAAGGAGACAAAAAAGGGATTCTCAATCTATGTTAAGGAGATGATTTCATGCCTTGTGTTTGTTGTTCCTAATTTATCACTTCATTTTATATTAGAGTGTTATACTTCAAAAAAGGGGATGTGGGAAATTTTGATGCAGAATGGGCATCCCATAGCATTTGAGAGTCAAATGCTCAAGGAGACAAAAAAGGGATTCTCAATCTATGTTAAGGAGATGTTGGCCATTATGCATGATTTGGCCAAATTCAAGCATTATTTGGTTTGTGGTAGATTTGTGGTTAAGACCGACCACAACAACTTGAAATTCATCAACCAGAGGGATTTGAATGACAAATAGAAGAAATGGGTGAGTGAGCTTCAAGATTGTGATTTTGATATAGAGTATGTTTAGAGTAAGAACAATATTATAATAGATGCCTTAACCAAAAAACCAACTTTATGCTCTATGTTTGGCATATATGTTGATTGGAGGATTACTATAATAGCAGAGTATGCATTTACTACTAATGTTCTTGCGAGCAAATTACAAGATCATAGATATATGGTAGAAAATGATCTCATCTTTTATAATGATAGGATATATCTTGTTCCAAAATCAAAAGTAATGAAGAAAGTCTCGAGTGCAACTCATGATACACACTTAAGTAGTCACCCAAGATACTTCAAAACATACAAACAAATCAAGGGAAGGTTTTCATGGAAAGGGCTCAAAGGAGATGTCCTCAAACACGTCAAAGAATGTATTACATGCCAACAAAATAGGACAAAACATGTGTTTCCAATAGGTTTGTTACAACCCTTACCAATTCCCCATAAAAAATAAGTGTTTTTCAATGGACTTCATCACCAGCCTTCCAAGATTTCATGATAAGGATTGTATATTTGTTATAGTTGATAGACTCGCTAGATATGCTTACTTCTTTTCTATATCTTTGGAGTTTAAGGCACCACAAGCAACTAGGTTGTTTTTTAGCTTCATGTATTGCCTAAGAACATAGTGCATGAAAGAGACAATAAGTTCCTCAATTTATTTTGGCATGAACTCTTTCGTTTGGCAAGAATCGAGTTGACGCAGAACACTAGTTATCACACCCAAAACAAATGGGCAAACAAAAATTGTGAATAAGCGGATTGGAGAGTGTTTGAAAAATTATGTAGGAAAACAACAAATTGCATGGATCAATTGGCTCTATCTAGGGTAGCATTGCTACAATATTTCACATCATATGTCCATTGGTGTGACTCTATTTAGGGCTTTATATAGATACAATGCACTAACTTTTGTGGTTTTGGTTATCACATATTATAGAGTGTCAAGCACAAGACACTTGGTTGAGCAAAGCCACGAAACATTGAATTCACTTCAGAAAAATCTCCAACAAACACAAAATCAACAAAAGATGCATGCAGATCGCCACTACACTAACCAAACTTTTGAGGTTGGAGATATGGTTTTCCTAAATTGTAGCCTTACAAGCAATCCTCTCCCAAGAGAAGTGGAGCTAAGAAGCACAAGCCTCACCTCTATGTGATTATTTAGCTACTATGTTCATAGAGGCGATAACGATTAATGTGCTAGAAAAATTGGAAAATATTCAAATACCTAAAAGGGCTAGCTATATCAGAGTGATTATGCTAGGGTTAAGCCGTATAACTTCTCATTTGTTATGGCTTGGACCTTTCATGGCTGATATTGGTGCACAAACTCCTTTCTTTTATATTTTAAGAGAAAGGAAAATGATATATGATTTATTTGAGGCTGCCACGAGCATGCGAATGGTGCATAATTATTTTCGTATTGGAGGAGTAGTTGTAGATTTACCCTACGGTTGGATAGATAAATGCTTAGATTTTTGCTATTATTTCTTTCCAAAAGTGACAGAATATGAAAGGCTTATTACATGCAATCCTATCTTTTTGAAACGAGTGGTGGGAGTAGGCATTACAAGACTATGTGGAGGATTGAGAAAGTTCATTATGAGCTTGCCTTGAATTGCCGCACTTGGACAGTACATCACTTCTTTAACAGAGTTGCCTCCTCTAGATGATGAAGGTAAGTTGATATTGGTACCAAAATTCATCATAGACACTAGAAAGAAAATTGAGAAACGAAAGCATAACAAAATATTTGGTGTGTTGGAAGAGTCTCCTAGCTAAAGATACTACATGGGAAGGTGTCAAGAAACTCGAGCATACAAATCTGCAATTGCTTGAGGGCGAGCAATTCGAAAAAGAGCAAACTATCATGTCCCCTTTTCAAAATTAAATTAATCAAGGGAACTCATAGTCTATTTCTTCATTTCCCGTGGGCAAAAAGATAAAATGAGGGAAATGATTAATAATAATATTTTAAGTTGGTATCAGTAGCTTTATTTTTAAAAGAGCAACTTATTTAAAAAGTGTTTTTAAACACTTTGGAGGGAAAAGAAAATTCAAATTAAAGGGCCCAAAAAGGAATTTATAAAAGGATGGTGAATTGATTAAAGGACTCATCCATTTTTGTTATTGCAATCAAATCTTTTTTTCGAGCTTGAGGACTTGTGTTAATCTTCTCATTTGAGAATGAAAACCCTTGGCGTGCAAGAATTTGGAGGATGAAAATCTTCTTGGTTTCCATTTGGGATTGAAGAACGAAAACCCTCTTGTCCAAGTGAGTTGATTCCATCTAGGGATCACATTGGTGTTGAATTTCACTAGTTTAATTCCAATTTCAAGTAAATAAAGAGCATTTTGGAGAAAAATTTTCGTGACAAAGGTTGCTAACAAGTTCCAAATCTAATTTTCAAGGAAAAATCGACAAAAGCGAAGGAATTTGTTGTTGTGCTACTACTACACAGTAATCTAAACACTTGCTCATCTGTACCAGTGACATACATACATCTATTGTGTATAGATTTGTTATTGCCACCACCATCTAATCCTCCAGCATCCATACAGAAGTATGGTACATGTGAGTGGATATTTTGTGAATTAATATATTCTGAAATTATTGTTTGAGGTTTTGCTGATTTAAATATTTAAAATTTGTTTATGATTGTTGTCTGATTCAATATATCAACATTTATAATCTGTTTTCCAGAAGCTGTAATAAATAAAACCAAATATGAGAGTTTCATCATTCAATTTAATATTGCTGTTATTTGATAGTCTTGTTTATGCCCTATTGTTGTATAGAAAGGAATCACAAAAAATGCATGTTTGATTAAAATTTTCAAAGGAGATATTACTGTATGCTGTTCTAACCTCATCTGTGAAGGGTCGAGTCCCACCTTTTGAGGTGGTAAATGGGGGAGTTGTAGTTCTCTATGGCTGATTTTGATGCTCTTTCTCTCTCTCATTCAATTGATATTTAGTATGCTACATTCTATGCAATATTAAAAAAAGAAAATAATTCATTTGTGATTGCGGTAACTGTCTTTTATTCAAGATTTGCATATGAACTCTGAATATTGACTAATCAAAACCATAATCTACAAGTTATGTCTAATCTCTATGATATGATGATTTGAAAAAGGATAAAATCATTTGTGATAGTATACTCTGACAAAATATATTGTAGACTTCATGTGTATGGCAGCTGAAAGTGGATTATGAATTCAATTGTACTTGTTACCTAAATATTGTTATCATATTTCTTAGTGCTGTAATTACTGATCTTTGTGAATATGAAAGAGTTGGAACAAATTTATGACTAAGACTATTCATGGATCTGTTTAGGAACATGTAGACTTGTTATATTGCTGGAAAAATTAGTTAATTCAATAATATACTTGTGCACTATTTCTGTAATAAGATCTTAGCATTTCTAGTTATAATTGGGATTGTCAATATTCTGGTCAGATTTATATATGTGACATTTGAACCCTTTTGTTTGGAATTATAAAGAAATTCATTTGCTGATTTATAATGCATTTCTACATCTTTTTGAGAAGCCAATTTATTTCACTATTAAAGACAAATTGTATGTGTTGAATACATTCTTGTAGGACTAAACTGATTTTCTTTGATATAATCAAATATGTTAAATAGGAATGTTGCTCTATATATATCAATGCATAGTTGCAAATTTAAACCTAGAGTGTACTATAAAGTAAAATGTAACTACAGTTTGAAAGACGATATAGAAATAAATAATTCAGATTAATTACAAGTTATCTTCCACAAATAAATTAAAAAAAGGTTAAATTTATAAAAAAGTTGTCAGTGTTTCAATTCACACCTCTGGAATGCGGATTAGAAACGGACTGCTATGCATAGTTAAACTGCTCTTCAAATTAGGAGGGGAAGCTCCCTCTTCGCTAATGATGCTCAAAAAGAATACTAAACTACTGCCAATCTGCACAAGGTTATAAATTCTTTGCGTCGTAGCTGAGGTTCTCTTTTCCAAAACTTCAAACTACAACTAGGCCTAAACTATAGACACTTCTGAGATCTGACAACTCAAGTAAACTCAGAGCTTGAGAGTCAGAAGTGAATGAGGAATGATTTGATTAACACAAAAGCTTAAATAAACTTACTTCTAGATCACACCTGAAGACTCATTGTACTTGTAAGCTGAAATAACAATTATACATGCAAAACACATAAGACAAGAAACTGAAAGAGATCGAGAGAATAAATCAAAGCAAAGAAGGCATAAGTTTTCACTTTTCTCAGTTTCTAACAGCAGTTACACTTCTGGGACAGCAGATTGTAGCAAAGACAGGCTTACAATGTGTGATCAAACACTAGATTACAGTTGACACAAGTTGAACAGAAACTGAACAACAATTTGCAGCAATACAGGCTTACAAATTAGCTCTTACAATAATAGTTTGAAAATAATGGGAAAGGCTGCCCTTATTTGTACACAAACAAGGAGTAGGTAACCCTTAAATCTCCTTGCTTTAAGCTGACTAGACTTGCCAACTCACAAGATTTATTTCTAAAATTAACACAAGACAACTAAGTAACCACCTGCTAAAATTAGTTAACTGATTTAAAAGCAGCGAAAGTTCCAACTATACACTTGATATTCTATTTTACAAAGAATAGATAAGCATGAAACAAGAATAGCAAGTTAAACTCAAAAAAGGCATCGAGTTAATTGTTGCTTTTAGTTCTATTCTTGGAAATCTTCGCTGCCCCAAAAAGGTGACTCACTCATTGGTAATTTGGGAAACTATATCCGCCAAAAAACTAGTAACTGCCTCCTTGTCAAGAGTACTAATATAAGTTGTTGATTTCTCTCCAAAAAGCAGATTCCCGGAAAAAAGTTGAGGTTTAGGTTTTGTAGACAATCACGTTCTGAAGAGACCTAGTTCATCAGATTTTGAAAAAGCTAAGGGCTTCCCAAAAAAGTGCAAAAAAAGCAGATTTTTGGAAATAAAAAATTTTCAATCTTCAAGAGGAGCAAAAAGTAGATGGACCCAAATCAACGAAAACTGAAAAAGCTGACCACCTGTTTCTGAAATGCAATGCCCTAGAAGATTGGACCATGAAAAAGTGTGCCTCTGTGCTTCCCAATCACGAATCTACAAAGAACACTGAAAAAGCACTCCGTTTGAGCCTCCAAATCCTGATGAAAAGAAAATTCTATCTTTCCTCCTTCAGATGCAAACCAAAAGCTTGCTTAAATAGAGTTTTAGGAAGAAAAAGCACTTTCTTCGCAAAGCCCTAAAATTTTGAAGTCTATCCATGAAGATAGAAACTTTGTATGCAAAAATCTGAGTCGGTTTCCACGTGCAAAGCTTGGTAAAAGCATACGTATTCGATGACATTGTCAAACACACAAAGCTTCAACATCGTTAGCCATTTTTCTTCATTTTTCAACTTTTACTTGGTTCTGCTTCCGGCAAGGCTTGCCTCTGACTTCGACGAGCCGGTAATCTAGTATTGCCAACTAATAAAATCTGTTTGACCATGGTAATCTCATGTTTGACCACTGCTGAAGTGATCCCCAACTTCATATTGGCGTTCGACATTGTTTGATCATGATTGCAAACCCCAGAAGTGATCGACGGAGGCTAAATTGGAAAGGTGTGCCAAGGTCGAAACTATTCTAAGTGTTGAAAACCCAGGCGCCCTTGGTTGACAGGGGTGCCTAACATCCCATGCCTTACCCAAATTTCAATGATTTTAATCTTTCTTTCATCCCTGATCTCCACCTTTGTCCAACTATGTCTTTTGATCACTAATTTCCATAATACGACGAACACCTGCATCCAGATGCTAAGCATACTAACCTGTCTGAACCTTAGTGATATGTTTGCCAACTTTTCTCAGCCTCTAATGTTGCTTTTATCAGCGATTGAAGGTTACTGACAGGTAAGATTCACTATTTTCGAACAAAGAATGATGGAAGCCGAAAAATGACTTAAGGCACCAAATGCTAGGTGCTCTAACTAGACAAGGACGCCAAGACATCCCAAAGTTAGAATTTTTTATAGATTTCACCATTTTCAAATTCGCTTCCGTTTCGCGTGAACTTCACCTCTTCTCAATCGTTGATAGTTTGACGTTGTTTGCACAACATTTGAGATTTTGAATCTGATACCTGGTCGCAGATAATCCTCCATTGATGACCTTGGAGCTCGTGCTTCATCTTCTGAAAAAGCAGAATTAACCCATCAAAGAAATCCTGTCCCTTTGACGATTCTAACCAAACCATTCTAATTGGGAAGCATTTTCGACCAATCAAAATCAGTTAGAGCCCTCCAAACAAAGATTCTATTTTTAGAAAGTTTTGCCAACATCCATTTGACAACAAACCAAAAAAATCCTGAATCAAGTCTATTTTTAGAAACTTCGACTTTTGATGAAAATTTTTAGAAGACTTTGACCACTCTTTACAAAATGCCTTAATGAAGCAATATGTTTGATTGGGCACAACAATTTTAATTCGCAATCTTTGGGTTGTGACATTCTCACTTGTGCTTAACCCTAATCCATGTAAAAGTATTTATAGGCACATCACTATCAGAAACTAATAAGTAGCATTGTAATACAACAGATGTAAACCATGCAATGAAAAAACCACAAATGGTGGCCAGAAAAAAATTCTCATGCATGAACACCCATAATCCCTAGTTGGGGCCCAACCTCGGGCTCCCCTAGGTATGCTGGGGTGAAAATAAGGGTTATAGAACATGAAAAGTATACAACATATATCCAAAAACTGATGCAGATTCTGATGTAAGACCCAATAGCTAAAACATATTATTTCTTCCAGCCAGGTACACAATCTCGAAGAATAAAAGCAAAACAGCACTAAAAATAAGAATATCATGTCTCCTCAAGCTTAATTTCTAATATATTTGCCAAGAATAGGAATTGAATGAATAGATATTGAATTACCATTGCTTCAAATTTCCTAAAACAATTGTAACTGCATTAGGTCTAAGAAAAAATAGTTCACATAGCATAATGCATTTTACAGGTTTGCTTATTTCAATTCCAATAGCATTTTTTGCTTGTAGAAATTAACATTATTTCCTATCATGTGGCTTAACACATCTAACGGAAAGCTCAATAATAGGCAATATTGTGCAAAAAACTAGATATTGTCTTCACGTGCTCATTTTTTAGTTCTGTTACTCATATTTACAAAGCTGAAATTTTATTTATACGGACAAGCTTAGATTATATATCATAAAACTGAAAAGATTAATGGATTAAAGGATTTTGAAAGTCATACCTCTTTCTTGGTCCATTCTTCTTTAGTGAGTGACAAAGACTCCCTTTTCCTGTAAGAGGAACATCAAGCATTAAGAGAACTAAGAACAATTAGTCATATTAAGAAAAATATCGCACCAGATGCATAAATTATAATTTTAAATAATATGCAAAGCACCAACCTGATTTATCCCACATCCAATACGACTACAATATAAGATCAAGAAAGCAAACGTGATTGAACATTATTCTCGTCAATGGCTCTAGGGTGAAGTCATAGATAGTGGGGGAGGTAGAGCCTTGTTCCTATATTGGAAACATTACTAAATTGATTAAGAAAGGTATCATTTTATTATATTAAATTGCCTCTATATAAATAATATTGTCTAGGGTTCACAAGTTTCAATTTATCTATTGGAAGGTCATATAACTTGACTGGAGGGAGATCTTAGGTTCAAGTCCTAGCTGGTCCATGCATTTCAACATGGTATCAAAGCTGTAGGCATCTAAGGATATAGGGAGTATAAGGAGAGGTGTAAAAACGGAATTGTAATGTCAAATTCTCAAGAAATAACCTGAAATTAATAGCCAAACACCTGGAATTCTGTAAGCAAGAAAGCAACATGAGTTCCAATGCATTTTCATGGGATTTGACGGAAGGATTCTGAGTTTTCAAGTGTTGTATTGCCACTAAAGTTCTGAGGGAAGAATTTGTGCATGGTTATAAAGAATTTACTTACAAAAATTTCATTAAACATTTTTTGAATTTTGATAGTACTCAAATTCTTGGATCCTTGGCACAAATTTCAACACAGCTGTGATCTGTATAATTGCACATAACAGCATTAAATCTCAACATAAGTTGGTGAGTTTTGTTTCACATAAGAAATCAAGTTTTTTTTAAATTCTGAAATATAAAGTGCAAACCAGAAGTCTGATACTCCATAAATCCTGATTTGTTTTGGTGTTTCTGGTGTTAGGTAACTATTTCTAGGAATGGCAACGTCAAATTTCTATAACCTTATGGCATCAAACTCTCAAAGGTTTGATGGCCAAAACTTCATGATTTGGAAAAATAGAATGATGAACATATTTGTGTATAGGGAGTTGGACGGGGTTACCAGTAAGGAACTAACTAATAATCAAGTAGCAGAGACTGAATTAATTCAAGGTAAGAACTTTTGTTTGAAAGAATAGGGAAGCTTTTGTCCCGTTCACTTTATCTATTGCTACTGAAATGTTGGGTCCACCATCAAGATTCATGTATAGTGCAGAGGTATGGAGGAAACCTTAAAATAAGAGATATTTTTTGGTATTACAAGGGCGTGTTACTTAAGGAATGTGGGGTTTCACAAAAGATGTAGGAGGGGGGTCTCTTGAACAACACTTGTTGAATTTTAATGATATAAAGGATCAATTAAGACTTAATAACCAAAAGTAAGAGATGAAGAATTCCCAATATTTTTTCTTTGGAACCTCCTCCTTCCATTTAGTACCTGTTGGGTGGATATTTTGTAATCCCTTTACAGATTACGAAATAGTGATTTCAGCAACAGTTATTATGAGATAAATCTCTCCTCTCAGAAAGGAGAGGCTCCCTTCTTATTGCTCACTACAATTAACTAGAAACTAAACTAAAATATATATATTGTGATCATCCCTGGGGGGTGTCTCCATTAACATATCCTCTTGTTTCAGGGTAAGAGAAACAAAAATAATGATGATATTCTCAAATACGACTAGTTAGAGCAATAATAGCCGATACCCGCAAGTACCAGCGAACAAAAGTAATTTAGAAAAACCCACTGAAACACAAAGTCTCCAACTGCTTTCCCACAATGATTCTAAGATGATTCCAAGAGTAACCGTATCACCAGTTGTAGTACAAAGTCTATCAACTACCAATAGTCCAATGATTCACAAAATGAATAATTACAAGCTCAAAGTCTTGATAATTCTTCACCAACAAACGCCTTCAACACACACAATTCCAAGAGATCAATATAACACAAATTTTATAAAGCTTATCTTGAAAGCCCTTCCAATCATAATAGAGAAACACCACTTATTCCATTAACAATAAGAAAGATCAAGCAAAAATGATATAAGAGCACTCTCACTCTAACAATCTTGATTCAACCCAAAGTTTGATATCAAAATCTGCCTTCTTTTCATTAATAGATTTGTATTTTCAATTTGAACACAAAGTCTCAAAGTTGAGAAATAATTTTAGCAACACTTCGTTGCAAAAGATTAAAGATCAAAAATAAAAATGAGCTCTCACATATTTATAGATGAGAGCCAAGAGCTAATCTAGGAAAATGTCTAACTACTTTGACTTATTCACCAACCACTATGCTTCTAACATGTACCTTTTCCACCTTTTGAATGATGAGATTCTCAGCACCAACCGCGATTGCCTCTAGTTCGATGGATTCCGAAGATTGAGCGATCTTCTGTAGCACGGGTATGAGTTGCTCTATCTTAGCCTTGTAGTGATCTTTCATCTTCTTCTCCTTGTCAAGTTTCTCGATGAGAGAATCTAAGGCTGATTGTCATGTCCCCGAATTGGAGGTATGGTGATTTAATTAAATTATTTAATTAAATTATTTAATTAAGTTGTCCAAATTATTGATATTTCATGAGGATAGCTTAATTGATGATTTAATTAAATCAAAAAGTGTTATTAAATTGATTATTTATTAAGTTATTCCAAAAAAATAAAATATCCAAAGGGATGACTTATTATTTAATTAACTTAATAATAAGAAGTGACTTAAGTGACTTATAATAAAATAATAGTCACTTAAGAAATATTTCTGAAATTTTCTATAAGTCTCTTGGTGATGAGGTTAAAAAAGTATAAAAAAAGGCTTGGGGTATGCATTTGATCATCTTGAATTGAATTCACTTTTTCTACTACACTGCTGAAGCTGAATGCTTAGCTTATTGATTTCCAGTCTTCATTTGTGAGAGACCAAACCTAGCTGGTTACTTCCAATTTCGGTTGTGAAATATCAACCCTAGTTTGGAATATTGAGAAAGTTCCTTCAGACTTTCTATTTGTGTTTCATTGAAGAAATTTCCAGTTTCGTTTGTGCAATATCAGACCTAGCTGGGAGAAATTGGAGGAGATATTTCAGTCTTCTCAAGTGTGCAAATTTTGTGGCCTTTGGCCAAATTTGGATGATCAAGTGAAGTTGATTTGGAAAAGCATATTCTCAGATTTTGTGAAGCCATTTTTCAGTTTTGGGAGTCAATTCGATTTGCAGTTGGAAGAAGTCGATATTGCTGGTTGAAAACACCATTTTCTCTTTCAGCCATTGGACGAATTTGTGAGGCTTGGAAGAGTTTGATTTTTGGGTGAGCTAGAAGGGACGAACTTGCTGTTATTGATTCTTCTTCATCATCTCAGACCTTGGTAAATTTTGGAGGAGTCATATCAGCCATCTAAGAGGGACGCATTGGCATTAGAAGGTGACTATTTGCAGGTTGAGTTTTGTATTAGTGGCTGCAAGGAAAAACCGTGGCAACCTCCACTAGCTCGGCGCACTTATGAGGTACGATTTTCGGCAAAGAAAGGATTATAAATTCTGAGAAAAATCTGGGAGGTTCGAGCTGTATCAAGAAGGACTGGCGCTGCACTTTGAAGGCTAGAAATAACTTCAGCTGGGAGGTACGAATTTATTGGTGGCTGCTATATCAAGAAACCAGGTTCTTCTAATTTGTCATAGTATTACATTCTAGTCTTTAGTTGCTGCCAAACATAAGGCATTGTAATTACAACTCAAAATGTATCAAAAAACTACAATGTAATGTTGTTGCAGCCAATCTGCATTTTAGCTTTCATTCATAGAAGATATGTTTATGTTGGAACTTGTAATCAGATTGTAGCTCTTCATGATAGCACAATATAAGATTGGAGAGATAAGGACTTGTTTGCAATTTGTTTGTCAAAATGTCTATCATATATATTTGTATCTCATCAAGTTAGTTTGTATGCAATCTATTTGTCAAAATGCCTCATGGCTGTAGATGATCCTATTGCATAATTAGGTTGCATGAAAAGTGTTTGATTAAATGATTAGCAGCTGTAGATGCATTTTTCAGTTAATATACTACTAGAGAAGTCATTTAGTATGCATGCCAAGTGTTTGTAGAAATGCTTATTGGCTGTAGTTATCAATTACATGCATTTTCAGTCAATTGAAAAAGCCAAAAAGAATGTTACCTTGCATCCTCAATTAGGTTCAGCCTTTGGTACATGTTCATTTGAGTTCTTTGAATACATATTATCATCTTCTACATCAAAAATATCACAAAGAAACTTCACTCAGCAAATTCAGAAGTTGCAAGACAACTGTTTGACAACTGTTTGACAAAATTTCCGGAGCTTCAAATCAGCAAGTTAAGGATAGGATTGGCAAGGGACATTACACTGATTAAACATCCGCCTTCGCACTATCATGAGTCACCTTGCCCAATTCTACTCTTGTGATAGAATAGTCTACAATATTCACTTCTTCATAAGTTTTATCAGAGGGAGGCTGAGCTATCTCTGCATACTTATTACCTTCTTTATCAAAAAGCATCCTAGAAAGAGTCTTTGCTTTCTTTTTGGTTCTTGTCTTGGCAAACGTAAGTTGTGCAAAGTCAAACTCATTGGGAGAGATGGCTTCTTCCCTCCTCTTTGTTGCTTGTGAAGACAACCATGGTGGAAATGGTGAACTCTCCTCAGGTTGTGTAGCCATCAGATGGGATGTAGTAGTTGCATCAACAAAGGTGGTAGTCACGATGGGATAAGTGTTAGTAAAAATAACTTTGGGAATTTTAGCCCTAGACACTTGCACAGAATCATTCAAAAACTGCTCCAAATCAGAAAGTGATGTGAGGTCAAAAGACGGTGAGGACAAATTTGGCAATGACATAGGAGAACTAGTCACATTGTCTAAACCTTGTCTTGGGCTTTCAAATGGAAACCCTGAGATGGGAGAAGAATGTACAGAATGAATCAAAACAATAGGTGCAACAACACTTGTTACCGAGGGAGGAGCATTAACAAGAACATTAGATGCATATGAGGTCATAGGAGGGGGGGCAGGAATAAACACAACATTAGCAATGGGGGATGAGGCGACAAGTGGTTCCTCAGGAATATTCTCACGAGGAGACATCTTTGTTTCCTCATAATCCTCTTCATTAATCTGCCCCTCTTCTTGCACATGCTCCTCTTGGGCCTCTATAGATGGTCCCTCTGCAGATTTCCTAGTCTTTTTCTTGCCACCCTTGACCACAAATTTGATCTTAGGCTTTGAAGCTCTGTTGGAGCCTGGAGCATCATTCCTATTTTTGGTCCTTTGCTCTGATTTATTACCAGTTTGTACTTGAGACTCATCTTCTGATCTGGTGAAGAAAGGCTTCAATTGAATATCCCTTTCATCCAACCAAACATTTGTATTGGCCAAGATTAGTTGAAACCTTTCTTGGATTGATATTACTTCTTTCCAAGACCATTGGATTAAAGGAAGAGGAAAAGCTACAATACTCTTTCTTTCATATTCAGGATCCTAAATAGTATCTTCATCCTCCATATCCTCTGGAATATCAGCTAGATCCAATTCCCTTACCTGATCCAAAGTCAATCTGCAATAATCCATCCGCCTGATCTCTCGTTCTGTCCTAATGTCAGCCCAAATGTCTTTGACTTGATGTACATAAGAGAATTCCATTTTGATTCAAGACTTCGTCCCTCTTTAACCAAAGTCAGATCTTGCCTTGTACAATTTTATTGTCACCTGCTGCATTTCTGATTCAACCACCTTAGCCTTATGCAATGTTTGAATGGAGTACCTTCCAATTGCCAATGGAAATTTGAATCTTGGCTTATTGACTTCCATTTGTTTATTATGAACCACAATAATCTGCCTACATAACTCCATTAGAACAGTTTTTATCACTAGGATAACGTGGAAGCATATATGGATAGCTAGCAAAACATCCTACTCTCAAATAAGTAAAAGTTGGAAACTGCAGATACATACATTCATATTTGTTTACAGTCTTCCATGCTTCATCAAACACTCTTTTGTTCTCTAGTTTAGGGTCAAAAGCACACGAGTGGTGCAAGGAAGGCATCATTTGCCCTTCTAAAATGTTTGATACTTCCCTTGAGGGTGATCTGCGGAAAATATTAGAACTTAATTATGGCAATGAAATTATAGTCATTATGTTAGTTATGATTAACTGTTTTTCACGAGAATGTGAAATTAGGAAAATAATATATAATTATATGTTGTAACGACAATGTGAATGATTTTCTTATATTTGCGAATGATTTTCTTGTACATGTGAAAATGAATGTGTTCACAAGTATATATTTAAATATATATAAGACGAGAACGGTCTAACCCTAATTCTTTTAGTCAAGTGGTTGCAGGATAGCCAACGCTTCGAGGGATAGGAAATATCATCAAGGAGAGGTCGTAGTTAACAAAGGATCAATTTTATTGTCAAACCTTGAGTCAATGTAAGACAATTGTATCGAAGTCATAACCTTGGCCTTGGGTCATTTAATTTAATTATTGGAAAAATAAGTCAAATAGGAATTACTTTGCATCAATCTACTCTAAAATGCTTATTATAAAGTAAAATGAAAATTGAATAATAAATTAAAGTAATGTAAAATCTTTTCAATCCAAGAGCTTGTGGGGAGGCAAGATTCGTTACGTTATGAAGATAACCTCTGCCACCTTGGCTATGCGCTTCTTGATCAAAACGTTCTTGAGAATTCGGGCGGACTCCTTTTCTAGGTAATCTTGGTTTTTGCCTTGAATTCATTCGGAGCTTTGTTGTACCCCAAATTAAAAAATTTTTTACACTTAGGCATTTTGCAGAAATGAGTAAGTCTTGTCAAATTTGTCAAAAAAGTTGAAATTGGGGTTTGCATGTCTTGCATGGGGAGTTAAAACTTGAAATTTTTAAAATCTGACGATCTGGGTCTACTTAGAGCAACCAAATCTACAAAACCTAGATCTCAGTTTTTCATCCCTACTTTTTAGGAAAACTGCTATATTTAGAAATTTTCTAAAAATAGTAACTTTTTTGGGTTTCTTTCGAAACGGATACTAGCAAAACTTTCTAAAAATAGAAAGTTTGTCTGTTAGGGTTTAACCTAATTTTGATTGGCTCAAAATACTTCCTCGTCAGGCTCGTGCAGTCAAAATCACAAAATGATCAGTTTTTCCTTAGTGGGTCTATTCTGCTTTTTCAATTTCAAAAAGCATTTCGAGAGCTCCAAAGTCATCAATGGAGGCCAGTCAGCTGCCAGGCATCAGATTCAACACTCGAGCACTAAACAAAAGATGAGTTGATGAACATGCATGAAGAACGAAGGAAGGAGTTGAAATCTGCAAAAAAATGACTTGAGTCTACCAACCATGGGCGCCTCAGAAGGAGATAGGCGCCCAACTTTTCAGGGTATTAGAAGATGGAATTAGGGTTTTACGCTTCAAGACAAAGTTGTTCAGAATTTTCCCAGCCCCGTAGTGAATCTGACAGCATCATCATTAGATCAACCAGTCACCTAGAATTCAAGATCAAATAGGGAGGTTTTAACTAGAAGACAGAAGAGCAAATCATGAAAATCATAGAAAATTGTCTAAGTCTGGGAACTTTGGGCGCCCAGGTGCCTAGGGGCGCCCAACCTTTTGAGAGGTCAAACTCAGCAGTTAGGGTTTGCAGATGAGCTCAATCTCTTCAGAATTCAATTAGCTTTGCAACGGATGTCCTCGTCAGATCATCAGATCTGTCAATCTCCGGTAAATCCAAATCAAGCTGAAGGTATAAATAAAGATTCAAGTTTGAAGATCAAAATCAAATGAAAAAATGGCTAAGTATGGAGGAGTTGGGCGCTCCAGAAGGAGAAAGGCGCCCAAGTTTTTAAGGGCCCTAACAGATGAATTTGCCAGAAGAGCCTCCAACATGTCCTCTTCAAATTTGATCAAGCTTCGCAACGCAACCACTAGCTCGTCAATCAGAGTTGGAAATCATCAGATGTCGAAGGCTGAACAAAAGAAGAAGCAAGAGTAAAATGACAGAAGTCAAGAAAAAAGGTGAAAGATACAGAAAATATTCTAACTTTGGTGAAGTTGGGTGCCCCAGCTTGCCAGGGGCGCCCAAGCTTTTGATGCCTTAGATTCAGCTTTCAGGAGATGCAACTCCTAGAAGACCCCTCTTGAAATCCTTCAAGCAATCCAGTGAATCTGACAGTCAGTCAATCGGATCAATGTAGCTCCCGAAATCGAGGATTCATCAAAAGATCAAAAGGAAATGGAGAAAACGAAGAATGTAAAAAATGGTTTAAGTCTGGTTGAGATGGGCGCCCCAAAAGGAGATGGGCGCCCATGATTTTGGAGCATCAAACAAAGTTTTTAAAAGAAGGTGCCTCTAGGATGATCTTCTCAGATTCGATCAGGCTTCACGATGAAACATTCAGCTCGATCATCGGATCAATCTGGAAGCCGGAGATCAAGATCAAAGCAGGGTTCAAAATCATTGAAAAGTTGAAAAACTCAAAAAAATGGTTAAGTCTGGGAGAAGTTGGCACCTCTAGCCAAGAAGGTCGCCCAAAATGACTTGCCTTGGTCAAAATTTTCAAAATTTCAAAGTTGTAAGATGAAGAATGAATGTCCAAGTTCAATGAACAAGTAGATTTTAGGGTTTTGAAGATAAAAAAAAAATAAAGTAGAGTTATCTCAAGCCTAGAGCTTATTTGAGGGCTTTTATCATTCAAATTTCATTATTCTTTGTAGTTGGTGTCCAAGTTGAAGAAGGGCAGCAACTTTAGAAATTTTCCTTTCAAGATTCAAGACATTAACTTGATGATTTTTCAAGAATTCTTCATCAAATTTTCAAACCAGCAACATAAGACCTTGCTTTTTCATGCTTTTTCCATTCAGAACATCAAATTTTTGAAGGTGGTCAAGGATTTCAATTTTCTATCATCTGGGTCTTTTCATCTCATCATTCTGAAAAATAAATGAAGATAATTTTCAAGTTGCAGCAGCTTCTTTTTCCTTGCATGTCAGAGAAATCATTAGAGTTTTCAAATTTTGATCATCTAGGTCCTCTTAAAACGTTCTTCTGAAGAAAACCCATATCATAGCTTTTTTCAAGAAAATTTCAGATTTTAGGGTTTTGCTGCTTTTTCAATCAGCCCTCAATATTTTTCAAATCTGAACAACTGGGTTCATTCCAAATCTTATTTTGAACAAAACCCAGGTGCCATCTTTTTTCATGAAAATTTGAAGAAATTACAGTTTGCTGTTTTTTCAGCCTACACTCAAAATTTTCAAAAACGGACGATCTGGGTTGTCTTGCAACGAAATTCTGAGCAAAACCCATATCTCAAAAAAAATTCAAAAAATTTGTTTATTTGAAGAAGAAAAACCAGCATTCTAAAAATAGAAAGTTGCTCAAAACTTGTCTGAACATAGGCAAGTTTACAGTCATTCTTCAAGGTTTTCAAAATGGAATACACTCCCAATGATTTCAAGACCAAGTCAGCTTTGTACCATGACTTCATCAAAATAGTTGAGACTAACTTGCATCACATCAAGCCAGTGTTAGACCTACATGCTTTGGAGAGTGCAAGTAACACTGCAATCAGAAACCTAGGGCACTCTGGATTTCTTACAGCAGCGTCTATTCCTATTTCAGTTCAAAGTCTAGAGTTTGTAATCACTTGCATAAAGCATTACAATCTGGCAACACGGGAGATTCAATCAATTGATGGCAAATTGATTTGCAGTTTCAAACCTGACATGATTGAGAAATGCTTCTCAATTCCCCCTTGGCCTGAAAGTGTGACTATTTCTAAAGGAGAATGTGAAAGGATATGGGAGATGCACAAGGACAAGTACAGTAAGAAGATTGCACAAAAATGGATGAAAGAAAAGCATAAGACTCTACTGAAGAACATTGGGCGAGAGGAGTTCAAGGATGAAATTACTATCATGATCACCTTGCTCAACAAGGTCACTGGACAAGAAAATGCTACGAAATTTCAACCCTGGATGTTCTATGTCATACCTCACATCATGAAGAAGACTAAGTTCTATGATTGGGCAACCTTAATCAGTGACAGCCTCCATCAACAAATAACAGAATACTTCCAAATTCATGAGTTCCATATGGTTTCCTACCTAGTCTACCTAGTGGCCTTCCAGGGCCAATTCAGAGGGTTGAACATTGAGGGGTCTCTAAGCGTACAACATATCTACAACTACTACCCTTAGCTGGAATTCACAAAGTCATTGCATCATTACAAGAGGGTGAACGAGGCTTTCCTGATGCACACAGTGCAAGACCTAGACAATGAGTTGCACGTCAGTATCTCATCCACCGCCAGGGCAGCAATAGTAAAGTGGGCAGATTGGTTTATACAGTTTCCTACATTCACCTACCTCAGAGTCTATGGCTACTCCAATGCTCCACTTATGTTACGAAGGTAACCATCAAATGAAATTGTGTTCATGGAATTCCTAAGGCAAGCACATGATGTCTACACAATCTTGAGGAATAGAAAGAAACCCGCCCTCAATTTTCCATTGGGGCTAGGAATCTATACATATAGATCAGCAACAGATGCTAAATCCATGGGTGATGAGTTGTCTAAACTCGGTCTCAAGCCTTATAACAAGAGACGATCATATGACCCTCATGGTGTTTTCGCTTCCAGACTTCAGAAGAACTATGCTCATTTGCCCGCTCTTGAAGATTTTTGGGCTAATTGCAGAGATGAGTTCAAGGTGCGGAGGTGTAGTTACAGCAGGCTCACTCTTAATCAAATGAAAGAGTGCTTAGCAAAGGATATCGAGGGATTATTAGATGATGATGAAGATGTGCTTCTCCCCATGTACACTCGGAAGCGAATTGAAGATCAACCCCTTCCACAGGTCAATTGGGCTAACAAAGAGTCCCTCTCAGTTGAAGAAAGGACAAGACAAGTCCTTAAACATGGCAAGGTTTTCCGTGTCCTCAAAAGGAAGAAATCCATTCTAGCAGTAGAGCCGCCAAGAATAGTGTCAACACTTACCTCTTCTTCCGGAGCACAATCAAAACGGAAAAGTGTAAGTTAGTCTCAAGAAGGTGTAGAGGGCAACAAGTCAACTAAAAATGTAAGAAGAAGGTTGGACTTCTCGGGTATAGTCATACAGGAGCCACCTACAATTGAAACAGAAGCTCCTCCAGTAGAGTTTGTGCCTCAGAAAGAAATAGCAAACATGCCATTGACACATGATTCTCCACCATTGCCAAGGTCTTCACCTATTCAAATTGATATAGAGGATGAAGAAGATGAAGAAATTGCAGTTGAACCTCACAAGGAAGTTAGTAGAGATCCCACATCTTGGCTTGAGAGCTCCTTGGGAAGGAAGAGAAGAAGACCCTCATATCAAGTAAAATTTGATGACCTTGACAACATCTCTGAGGAGGCACCTAAGAAGAAAGCAAAGAAGCAAATTCATTTTGAGAGAAAACCTGATGGTGAGATAATCATGGAGACTACTACACCTCTTGAAGATAAGAACAGAGATGAAATGGATATAAATGACTTTGTGATCGTAAAGGCTAATCTTGGAAAAAGCACCAGACATGCGAAGGTTAATTTGTTCAAAGTTGCATCTGAAAGCCTTCAAGAAAGAGTGCTCAATAATGGAGAAGACAAGGCAGCCCTCAAGGCTGAAATACGACAACTCAGGCTTTATATTTCTAACCTTGTCCATGGCACTTCACAAGCTACTCAGTTGCTGCCCCAAGTTCTAGAGACACCAGTTGATCATCATCAATTGAGACAGCTGGTAATATGTGGGAAACAAACTCAAGAATGGATTGAGAGTTTCATCGTCAGAGGAAAGGAAATCATGGCACAAGAGTTAAGAGATAATGCTCACAAGCTATGTCAAGGCTTGCAAGGATTTGAACAATCAATGGCAGAGGTGAAGCCAAGGCATGAAATCATCATTGTAGATTTAGATACAGCCTATGGTTCAATGGTTTCAAGAGAACACAAGAGGAAAATCCTTGCATGGAAAGAGCGTCACTATTTCAAGGTGAGAACCTATAAGAGGATAGCCGAGCAGTTCGTTGCATACAGGCAAAGGGTGGTTGAAGCTTTTTTGTTCATAAATGAGTTCATCACAGAGATCTATGCTCGGTGTCATCATGATGATGGCTCCTATGTCAAACTTGATGAAGTGCAAGCCCAATTTCAAAGTGTTGTTTGTGAAAGTGATGGCGGCATGAGTTAGATTTCCATGATGTTAGCAAAGTTCGAGAAAGTGGCCAATGAGGTTGAAGATTTCCTGAGATCGATTGCAAATAGAGAGGATATCATAGAAAAGCAGAAATTTGCTATTGATAGTATCAATGCACCTGATAGAGACATAGTTTCCAACTTTCTAGCAGATGTGATCGAGATTTAAAGCAGCTTTCTTCTAGAAGCTTTCTTCTGCTTTCTTTCCATTCTTAGAACAATTCTTATCTATTCTTTGAAGAAGAGAAAAAAGATAAAATGTAATAGTTGGCACTTCCTGTTTTTCCTGCTTTCGTAGGTGTTAGATGTTATCTTCCTCTAGTTTTAGAAATAAAACTTGCTTGCTAAGCAAGTCTTAGTTGTAAAAGCCAGGAGATTTTAGGGTTCCCTACTCCTCTACTTAGACTAAAAATAAGAGTAGTCTTGCTCATTTATTTTTTAACCATGCTTGTGATAACAAACACTGAGCCTATTAGTGCCTTCTATTGTTATTTAGTGTTGTTCAATTGTGCTTATGATAGAAAATTGTTGAGCCTCTTTTAGCCAGCAAGTTGTTGTTGTAGTTGTTGTTCTCTTTGTGTAAGAACAAGATTGCAAGTCTCTTTTAGCTGCCAATCCTTGTTCCGTGCATGTGTTTAGTGTAATCTTTGTTCAAGAAATTTGAGAAATAAAATCTTGAGCCTCTTTTGCCTTGATATAATGTCTCAAGTTTTCGTTTATTGTGTTATGCTTAGATGATCTTAATTTCAGCTCGCATTGAAAGTAAGTAGATGTATATTGAGAAAGATTTTATTTGAGTATTTTGTCAGAGAATCAAACTTTGTTCATTTCTATTTCTCTTGCTCTGCATTTACTTGAGAAAATAGAAACGTCATTAGCGTAGGTTAGTCGTAGTTGAAATTCCTTAACTAGAAAATCTCAGCTATGTCGCTTGAGTTTTATAAACCTTGTGCTCTTAGCTGATCAAAAAGATAGGCAACTTAGTGTTAGTTCACTTTCTTGAATACCATCAACAGAGAGGGAGCTTCCCCTCCTAATTTGAAGAGCAGTTTTACTGTGCATAGCTGTCCATTTCAAATCTGCATTTTAGAGGTGCAAATTTAAACACCAACAAGCTTCACACACCTTTGGGGCTTTGTTTCATCATTGTTTTTGTTTCTGGGGAGCATTTGCATTCCCTTGGGGGCTATCTTCTCTTCCATAGTAAGAAGTTTTCCTTTCCATTGAGCATGATCTTAAGCTTATGTTAACTTAATTTGGCACCCGCACCATTGCGTCTGGATACCCTCTTCTCTCCACATCGCATTTTCTCATTTCTCTTCCAGTCGGCAGTCTCATCAGGAGACATTCATTGTTTTTGTTCTTGATGTCAAGTTTTAAAGAGGAGTTGGGTTGAGTTGTTTTGAACGCCTGTTTTGGCGGTATTAGTACAATTCTTGTGTTGTCGCCTCTGCAATTCTTGGACCGAACGGGACTTTTGTGATCTCGCCTTTTCTCTTGCTCTTTAGTGGAAAAGAAATTGAGTTTCTTTCGAGCTCAATCAGCATTTACAGGCATGTAATACTTCTTGTTTCGAATAAGATTTGCAAAGAAGAACATCCTTCAATCGTTCTTTATATTAACCTTGAAAAAGAATGAATGATATTAAAATCTCATTCAAACCTTAAAATAGGTTCTCATTCTATCAAACTGGACTCGACTAATAATTGCTTCCATATCATGTAATTCTGTTTAAATCTTGAGTACGAATTTACTCAGTTCCTCTTCCCCAATTTTGTATGTTGATTGAATTATCTTCTAGCCTTTGTAACTCTTGCTTGACTAAGCCGAACTCTTTCTCTCTCCTCCGTCCTTTAATTTTGGTGATGGAATAGTGATTTTCTCTGAACATACCAAGAATCTTTGATGGTTTTTAATTGTAAAGGTTCTATAGGAACCTCATTGTCAATCAAGACTCCTTCAAGCTCTCCATATAAGTTGAGTGTAGTAGATTATTACTACTAAGCTATGAAAAGCTACGAGCCATGTTACCTCTCTCTATAAAAGCATTAAGAAATCAATTAATCCTTAAAATATGAAGGAAAAATTAATGGAATCATGTTAATGTAATTTAAATCTTTGAATCAAGAATTATCATGTCGAGCAAGGGTGAGAATGTTGACGGCATAGGAGTGCCAGTAATGATAAAATCTTTGGCCAAGGTATGATGCTAGATTAAGCATTTGTTAACTATCAAGTACTAGATATACCCCTGGTGAGAGTGATCTTTCTAGTTGGGAGTTACCCATAGTGAAGGATTGATCAAGTGGTATAGGTCCTTGACACCAGGCTCATAGGCATGATGATATTATGTGACCCTTTGTTGATTACCTTCATGAAGGGTCGGGTTTCTTCAGTTGAAGAAACACGTGAGGCCAATAGGTCTTCGGTTGGGCAGAAAAGCCCTTGATGATATTTCTTTTTCCCTTGAAAACAAAATAGTTATGTGCAGCATTCCAGCAAGAATCCTTCAAAACTATATTTTCTTGTACTCTTACTCTCTCTTTAAATTTCAGAAATATTTACTTAGCATGTTTATTTCATAGCTGTAATTATTGCTCTTATTTTACGAAAGCAAAGAAAAGTTAGTTATTGTTCTTTTGTAATTTCAGTTATATGAAATCAGTTAGTTGTTTCCTTTCAGCTGAAACTAAAAATCTAAAAGTTAGTGGAGAAATTGAATATGATGTAATTATTTTAAATTGTTTTTCTTTTTGTTCAAATTGCAAAGGAAACCCTAGCATGAAAACATGTTAGTTACATTTCAGCAGAAAGCTAGTAGTTAGATTCTATTCTTAAACTGTAGATTAGTTAGAGTGTTACATATGGTATCAAAGCGAACTGGGTTCAACACATGGACCTATGAGCTCATCACGAGAAAAACTGTTAAGCATTCAGCAATTTGGTTAAGGTTCAAAACTGGTTTGAGGCCAGGAAGGCATAGAGAAAAACCAAGGAAACTATCAAGATGACTATTTTTCCAACACTTACCCAAAGTCAATGGCTAAGAAAAAGCCAACTGAGGAGTTAAAACTTAAAGAGTTAAACAATTCTGCTAAGGTTTCCTAGTGAAAGAATTTTGGTACTTAGAATAGAAAGGTGAAACTTTGGTCAGTTGCTAATCAGACTAAGAACTTGGTTTAAGCAGTGTCAGTAGGAGTTCAAGAGCAATCTTATTTCTCAAAAAACATAAGGATGGGAAGATCCAAAAGTAATCAATCAAATGCAGGATCAACTGAGTGTTGAAAAATCTTAGAAATTATATTAAAGACTCATAGATAAGACGAACTCTAGTCTAACTTCTAGATGGCTGCGAATGAGCCAGGTGGAACTAAAGTATTAGTAAAGGACAAGTGGTGATACATTGGCATGGAATGCGGAGAAAAATGGTATAGGACCTGGAAATACTTTTGTTTGCCAAGATCCATGAGAAAACCAATTGCTATATACAAATAATTAAGCATAAGTAAGGACGAATACGAGATCTTTAATACCTCATGAAAGCTTTTAAAAAAGATATAATGTGTGGAAGAGGACGTAATTAAAGAGGATCATCTCAGGCAATAATTTGATGAATAGAGATTGAGATTAGAATCATTCTTCGAACTTTTGTAAAGAAACTGTTTGGAGATCGCAAGATAAATCATAACAGTTGTAAGGAGAAGAAATTAGTTATTCTGAGGGCATTTTGGCCAAATGGTTGTGAACTGCAAATTTTTGCCTGTGGAGGAACTAGAACATAAAAATTACAATGGTGAATATAATCTAAAGTTGCTCATGTTTTGAACAAGTAACCTATTCAGGGAAGTAAGGAATAGAGTTTTGTAAAGCGGAATGAAAAAGAGAAGCTTGTGTTCCAATTGTAATCTTTGTGTGTTGTTAAAGTACAATCTTATAATGTCATCTAAGTGATGAATGATAAATACTCCACGAAATAGGAGTGGATGTGTTATAACCTTTATTATGGCAAATTTTTGAGCATGACGAAAGTCTTAAGAGATTTATTTGTTGATGCCCTTGTAACGCAACCTCTAACCCATTGTAAGTTTTGGAAAAACCTGAATGCAGTGCAGCAATCTACTTTCTCGATAGTGACTTAGTTAAGTCGCGAAGTGCAAAAAAAGGTGTTCCTCTAGATTTTGACACTTCAATGGATTTTGGTAAAATCCCTTATAATACTGGCAAGGAATGCCATTGTTTAATCTCTTAATTTTGATTTATTGCTAAAATTGGAAGTTGTTTAATCTCATTCCTTTGATTTATTGCTAAAATTGGAAGTTGTTTATATTTCGTTATTGAGATAAGATATTTTGGTTGTTCACTATGTTTGATGTAATGTTCATCTCTATCATGTCCCGAACGGACCTCTGATAGATCCTGTAAGTAATCGTAAGAAAATACACCTGGTATGTTCTTAACTTTACAAAAGAAAGAAACCTCGTGTTATGGTATATGGGCGGACAAGTAGTCCAGTAAGCCCAGGTATATAGTCTCTCCAAGTCGAGCAGGGTGGTGAACTTTATATATAAAACTATGGCCATAGTGAGTGTCATTGCCACTACACGGACTCATCAGTTCATCGTACTCCAGACACTTAGCCAACCAGAGTTGTCGTACTTAGTAGGAGGGTATCCTTAGTAGTGCGACAAAGTTGGTTAAGTGGGGGTACACACTAGGGCTCAGATGGCAACTGAGGGGGAATCCTCTTTTCAGTGGGAATCCTTTCTCTTGTATTTACTTAGCAGCTTACTTTACTAATGCATTAGATAAATGAAATTGGTACTTGATGAAAACCTTTCAGCTAGAAAAGTGAAGGTTGATGTTAACCTTTGGTGAAATTCTCTTGGTAAACTTGTGTTAAAAGTAATTAAATACTATACTTAGGAAGAGTATCCACCTTTATGGTGTTATAACAACTTTTATAATTCTTCTATCAAAGACGATTCCATTTGAAACATTGGACAAAAATTGGTGTTGTATTCCTGTAAGTTGGGTAAGCTAGAAGACAGGATTAGCATTAGTCCAGGAATGTTGTCAAAAAGGGATAAACAAATCAAACCAATAAGGAGAGATTGGTGGAAGTTATCAACAAATGAAAAGCTAAGTAAATTCCAACCGTACTCTAACACAATTCTTGGCTAAAAGAAGAAAAGTTTCATAAAGTAAGGAATGTATTCCAAACCAGCTCCTAGACATAAAGGACTCTTCAAAATTTTCGAAGTAAGGATGATACATCTGAATCTAATGAACAGTATTTTCCATGATTGTTTGGACAAATTTGTTGTAAGAGACTAGGTGTCTCTCAACCCGATCACTGGCCAAAATGCTGAGGTTTTGTTTTGTTTTCTGATTTTTGTGATTTTTTTGTGTTTTTTGCAGCAATAGGAAATTTGCAATTTTGAGAAATAAATGCTAATAAATTCCTAAATAAATAACGATGCATCAAATAGCTTCCAGATCAACGGCAGATGATTTTATTAATGTTTTCAAACAACTACAAAGCTTTCCGGAACAGAAGAAGTGAACAAATGAATTTATTTAAAGAACCTGGTTATTGCTTGCAATCGCCAAAAGAGAGGTAATAAATGTACGGCCCAAATAATCAAGCAATCTACAGACTCCAAAAAACAACGCCAGATCTCCAGAATACCTAGGCGCACAAGATCCAATCAACAGAAGCTAAGAAAGGAAGGCGTATTCTCCTATGAAGAAAAGTACGGCCTTGCTGGTACAGAAGTACGACCACAGCCAGCAGCATTAAATATGGTACGGCCTGAAGAAATGAAGTGCCAGATCTCTGTGAAGTGATCTCTGATAGGTCGCCACAATTAACTGATGAATAATCTCTATAAATCCTTCCTGAATCGATCCAATAAGCTCAACTGCAACCTCTGTATTAAGTCACCAAGTTTGACAATCTTCAACTGGTATTTCACAGCCTCAGTATGCCAGATCTTGAAGAGGGAACGTTCTCCAAAATCAATGTCTGCTGAAACCCTAGGTTCGCAAACTCCAATGCTCAAAGAGAGAATAAGACAAATTGAATAATCATAACATAAGAGTTCGATTTGTTCTGGCAGTGTATATATAACCCTTTTCAAAAATTCGACCCAAGCTTCCTTTTTATAATCATTTAAATAAATGATTAAATTCGCCTTTCCTTAACTTAGGAAAAATATTAAATAAACGGCGTCCCAACTTAATGAATAAATAATTATTCATTATAATAAATATTTCAATTTATTATAAAGTATTAAAAATACTTTATAATATGCCATTAATCATTAATATTTAAATATATTAATAAAGTGACTTTATAACATAAAGTCAAAATATCAATTATTTAATAATCATTAAATGCTCCGTTATCTTTCCCTCTAACCATCAAACTGACAAACTGGGTCGACTCTGAGCTAACCAGCTGAACCAGATGCCCTGCCCAAAATAGCAGCTTCCGCCTGCCTGACTTACTATAAATAGTAAGTAACTGAAAAACCTCTCTGAAATATTTTGCGAAGGCCCAACCTAAATCAACTGAAAGAATGATGCTCCTAAATACCGGGTAACTGCCTCAAATGATCCTCTACACACCACTGTCAACCTACGAGGATCAAAATGATAGGCTAACCACATATCCAGCTAAACTGATTAGGAAGGGGACATCACAGTCCGCCCTCCCTGAAATTGCTTGTCCTCAAGCAATCTCAACTCTAGATGCTGTAAAATCTCCTCGGACTCCCATGTAGCATCCTCAATTGGCAAATCTCTCCACTTGATCAGATATTCCCTGATCACCCTCCTCCGAAGGTGTCTCTCTCTCATCTCGAGGACGGTCTCAAGTACTAGTATCAATTTCCTTTCATCATCAAGGGGTGCCAGAACTGAAGAGGGTATCACATGCTGACCCAATGCCTTCTTCAGGTGAGAAACGTGAAACACGTTGTGAACCCTGCTATCTGCTGGTAAGTCCAACTCATATGCAACCTCGCCCACTCGTCTGATAACACGGAATGGACCATAGTAACGAGGTTTCAACTTCTCTGCACCACTCTTCCGCAGAGTAGACTAACGATACGGCTGCAACATAAGATACACCATATCACCCACTACAAAGGAACGCTCAACCCTCTTCTGATCAGCATACTGCTTTTGTTGATTCTATGCTCACTTGATATTGTCTCTAAGAGACCTCAAAATGTCATGCTGACTCTGCATCATATCTCCTGCACTCGACACTCTGCTATCACTCAATATCAAATCCAAAAGGTTGGGCGCCTCATACCCATACAATGCCATGAAGGGCGTCATTTGTATCGTCATATGGTGAGTAGAGTTATAACAATACTCACAGAGGTATATCCACCTCACCCAAGCTCTCTGCTGTCCAGCTATGTAATTGCGCAAGTAACCTCCCACCCACTTATTGACAATTTTTCGTATGTCCATCTGTCTGCGGATGGTAGCTGGTACTCGGTGTCAGTTCGGTCCCACAGAGCCTGAACAACTCTTGCCAAAAGTTGCTCATGAACCGACTATCTCTATCGCTGACTATCGTCCGAGGTAACCCATGTAACCGGAATACCTCTCTGAAGAAGAGGCATGCTGTCTGCGAAGTCGTGAATGTAGCAGTAATCGGTAAGAAGTGTGCATATTTGGTCAAACGATCAACCACTACGTAAATGCAATCTTTACCTTGGGCTTTCGGCAGACCCGTGATAAAGTCCACCGATAAACACTCCCACTTCCTGTCAGGTATCGGAAGTGGCTGAAGCAATCCAGCAAGATATGTGTGTTCCTGCTTGTTCTGTTGGCAAACAGAATACTCTCGAACATACTGTAGAACATCAGTTTTCAGCCGTTTCCAAGTAAACCGTTCCCAAACCATCTTATATGTTTTGAAGTACCCGGGATGGCCCGCCATAGGAAGATATGAAAGGCTCTCAAAACTGTAGCCCTCAACTCGGAACCAGGAACCAAAAAAATCCGCCCTTTGTAAATGATCAAGTCATCTACAACGGTGTACCTACTATCCTGCTCTGTCCCATCAATAATGCTAGAAGCCCATGGGTTCTTAGCATACTCAGTAATGATCCGATGCCTCCAATCCTCGGAGATCTGTGCCACAGCATTCAACTGAGGTCTGCGAGACAAGGCGTCAGCTACAACATTCTGCTTCCCCTTAATGAAAGTAATATCAAAATCATATGATTGCAGTTTGCTGACCCATTTTTGCTGCCTCTCATTTAGGTCTCGCTGTCCAAGGAAGTGTTTCAGGCTATTGTGGTCTGTACGCACACTGAACTTGCTGCCTACCAAGTATTGCCTGAACTTAGCCAAAGCATGCATAATGGCTAACATCTCCTTGTCGTAAATGTTGTAAAACCTCTCAGGACCCCTAAGCTTCCTACTCTCAAAAGCAATAGGGTGCCTCTCCTGCATCAAAACAGCACCAATGCCCTCCCCTGAAGCATCAAAGAAAAAATCAAATGACTTCGTAAAGTCAGGTAAAGCTAGCACTGGACACGAAGTCATGATCACCTTAAACCTGTCAAAGCACTCCTGCGCCTATGGTGACCAAGTAAAAGCCCCTTTCTTTGTCAAATCAGTAAGGGGTGCGGCATGACGTGAGAACCCACTAACAAATCTCCTGTAGAAAGCACACAACCCAATGAATCCTCTGAGTTGCGTAAGGTTCTCTAGTATGGGCCACTCAACTATAGCACGAATCTTTTCAGGGTCCATACTAACTCCTTTGGCACTGATGATGTGCCCCAAATACAACAACTCTGCCATGCCGAGCTCACACTTGGATTCCTTGGCATAAAAGGACTCCTCAACCAAGATACCCAAAACTGTATCCAAGTGAGCTAAATGCTCCTCCCATGATCTACTATACACCAAGATGTCATCGAAGAAGACTAACACGAATCTCTGCAACTAAGAACTGAAGACCCTGTTCATGGTAGCCTGAAAGGTGGCAAGTGCATTGGTTAAACCAAAAGGCATAACCAAGAACTCGAAGTGACCGCAATGGCACCTGAAAGCAGTTTTCTCAATGTCCTGCTCCCTCATCTAAATCTGGTGGTACCCAGATCTCAAGTCAATCTTCGTAAAGAAGATAGCACCGTGCAACTCATCAATCAACTCATCGATGCGTGGTATCGGGTACCTGTTCTTAATTGTCCTCTTATTGAGCTGGCGGTAGTCTATGCACATCCGAAGTGACCCATCCTTCTTCTTCACCAATACAACCAATGAAGCAAAAGGTGACTTGCTAGGTCTAATATGCCCCATAGCTAATAACTCATTAATGGTCTTCTCTATCTCATCCTTGAGTCGTTTCGGATGCCTGTAGGGTGTAATCATAATGGGCTTTGCACCCTCCTCCAACTCAATGATATGCTCAGTGCCTCTATCTGGAGGTCTACCAGGTGGAATGTCACTAAACACTTTGGAGTGTTTAGTCCTCAATATCTGAATGTCTGGATGGTACTCACCCTTCTGCTGCTCCTGCTGTCCTGGCATTAGCATACACTCTACATCCCAGTCAACCATATCATGACGAATGAGTCTCTCCATCCGCCTGTGCGAAACCATCCTCAAATTACTGTCTCTAATGGCCTTGATGACATGAGGTTTCCCATTAACTTTGAACTTCATCTCCATGTCACGTAGATTGAGTGTGAACTCACCCAAATCGTGAAGCCATGCCATCCCTAACACCACATCAGTATCTCCCATATTAACAACATAAAATTCAGTCTTTAACTCGTAGTTGTTCAACCGCATCGGAAGATCAGTAATCTTTCTGTCACACTTGAGGGTGTACCCATCAGCCACCTTGACTCGAATACCCTCAAACTCCTTTGACTGTATACCGCATCTCTCTACCAACCGTGCATCAATGAAATTATGAGTGGCACCAGTGTCGAGTAGAGTGATTACCTTCTGACCAGCTAGGAGCCCGCGAAGTCTAAACGACCCATCTCTCTGAAGGCTAGTCAAATGTGCCTCCTTTAGCTTCCTTCCTCCTTCGTTTTCACCCTCATTTTCGGACCTGTCATCATCTGAATGCTCAAAATCAGCTTGCTGGTCTGACAGATCAGATAGCTCTTCTCCCTCGTAAAACCATTCCATCTGATTGTTTTTAACCTTGGGACGAAACGGGCATACATGTTTTTCATCATAGGGTGCCTTGCACCAGAAACACAATTTTTTCTTCCGTAGATCGTTCAATGTTTCTCTGTCAAAGGGTGGTGCATTTTGTCTCTTAGGATCGGGTGGATCCCTCTTTCTGTCAAAGGGCCTATTCCTGTCAAAAGACCTATTAGGCCTCGTGTAGGGTGTCGAACCTAAAGTGAACTTGCTGCGAGGTGCTGCAAGCTCCATGTTACGTGCCTTCCTCATGGCCTCCTGAAGAGTAGGAGGATCAAATGCCCTAACCCAACCTCTCATAGGCTCTGTCAAACCCTCGACAAAGAGTATAACAAGTCTCCGTTCTGAAATGCCTGTCACCATGACTGCAATCCTCTGAAACTCACCGACATAAGCATCCAAACTACCCGTCTGTCTGAGCTGAGCTAGCTCCCTGAAGTAGAGTTCTGGATCCTTCTTATCAAAACGCTCTATGAGCCTGCTGGTGTACTCCTGGTAAGTAGTGACTGCATGATGGCCAAGTGTGTACATGCCAATGATGCCACCAATCATGCACCAACCCATCAAGATGCAAAGCAGCAAACTTAATGGCCTTGTCCTCCTGCATAGGTCTCAGTGATAGATAATTGTCCAACTTCTGGACCCAAGACCTTGCTAACGTCTTATCGGAACCATCAAAGTATGGCAAGGTGATTTTGCTAACTGCATACGACAAATCCCTGTTCACTTGTGGCTGTAGTTGCTGGTGCTGAGGAGCTCCACAGTCAAATCTACCTCCCCCTCTAGGTTTATGAACATCCATAAACTCATGAAAAGACAACGCCTGTCTGATCTCAGGTGCTAATGATAGATACTCACCGTGAAATCTAGTCACATCCGCTACTGACATGCCATTGTGTGGCTAAAACTCCTGATGATGCCCCTGTTGCACTGCCTCCAGAGTCGAAGGTGGGGTCTCTCTAGATATGAATGTAGATTGTCCAGGCCTATGCTCATGATAGATCGGTGATGGCTGTCGTGGAGCTGATGCCAAAGGCTGGTCCACTCCTGCAGTCGTGCTCGACTATCCGATCTGGATATAGTGCGGCTGGGATGGAGTATACTGTCTAATAGTGCCCATCAACTGGGACATCATGTCCATCATATTATCGTGCCTGCGTCTGAACTCCTCCTCAGTAATATCAGCCTCTGCATGTGCTTTCCCTGAATCCCTAAGTGTCTCAACAGGGATCTCACGGTTTACCATCAATGTTTTGACACTATTCTTACTGCTGTTGGAGCTAGATTTGTGAATACCCAGTACTCCTGATACTGTCTCACCTTCAGGAATAGGTGGACCTGTCCAATCCTCAACTTTGCCTGTTCCTATACCCTTAGTATAGTGAATGATGTCTCTACTCATGAAAAAGCATCCAAAAAGCACTCTGTTTACTGAAAAAGCAACTGAAAAAGCACAGGATGGCAGGAAAACTGTGCTCTGATACCACTGTAAGGGACCAGGTGTCTCTCAACCCGATCACTGGCCAAAATGCTGAGGTTTTGTTTTATTTTCTGATTTTTGTGATTTTTTTGTGTTTTTTGCAGCAATAGGAAATTTGCAATTTTGAGAAATAAATGCTAATAAATTCCTAAATAAATAACAATACATCAAATAGCTTCCAGATCAACGGCAGATGATTTTATTAATGTTTTCAAACAACTACAAAGTTTTCCGGAACAGAAGAAGTGAACAAATGAATTTATTTAAAGAACCTGGTTATTGCTTGCAATCGCCAAAAGAGAGGTAATAAATATACGGCCCAAATAATCAAGCAATCTACAGACTCCAAAAACAACGCCAGATCTCCAGAATACCTAGGCGCACAAGATCCAATCAACAGAAGCTGAGAAAGGAAGGCGTATTCTCCTGTGAAGAAAAGTACGGCCTTGCTGGTACAGAAGTACGGCCCCAGCCAGCAGCATTAAATATGGTACGGCCTCAAGGAATGAAGTGCCAGATCTCTGTGAAGTGATCTCTGATAGGTCGCCAAAATTAACTAATGAATAATCTCTGTAAATCCTTCCTGAATCGATCCAATAAGCTCAACTGCAACCTCTGTATGAAGTCACCAAGTTTGACAACCTTCAACTGGTATTTCATAGCCTCAGTATGCCAGATCTTGAAGAGGGAATGTTCTCCAAAATCAATGTCTGTTGAAACCCTAGGTTCGCAAACTCAAATGCTCAAAGAAAGAATAAGACAAATTGAATAATCATAACATAAGAGTTTGATTTGTCCTGGCAGTGTATATATAACCCTTTTCAAAAATTCGACCCAAGCTTCCTTTTTATAATCATTTAAATAAATGATTAAATTCGCCTTTTCTTAACTTAGGAAAAATATTAAATAAATGGCATCCCAACTTAATGAATAAATAATTATTCATTATAATAAATATTTCACTTTATTATAAAGTATTAAAAATACTTTATAATATGCCATTAATCATTAATATTTAAATATATTAATAAAGTGACTTTATAACATAAAGTCAAAATATCAATTATTTAATAATCATTAAATGCTCTGTTATTTTTCCCTCTAACCATCAAACTGACAAACTGGGTCGACTCTGAGCTAACCAGCTGAACCAGGTGCCCTGCCCAAAATAGCAGCTTCCGCCTGCCTGACTTACTATAAATAGTAAGTAACTGAAAAACCTCTCTGAAATATTCTGCGAAGGCCCAACCTGAATCAACTGAAAGAATGATGCTCCTGAACACCGGGTAACTGCTTCAAATGATCCTCTACACACCACTGTCAGCCTACGAGGATCGGAATGATAGGCTAACCACATATCCAGCTGAACTGATTAGGAAGGGGACATAACATTTGTGTTGGTATTCCTCGATGACATTCTTATTTATTCCAAAAGCGAGGATGAGCATCTTCAGTGTCTTGGCTGGTGCTTCAACGATTGAGAGAACATAAACTTTATGGAAGATTAACAAAATGCACTTTCTTTCAGAAAGAGGTACAACACTTGGAGCATATAATAACAACTAAAGAAATAGCAGCGGATTTCACAATTTAAAAGCTATAGTACAATGGCCAGTACCGAAGAAATGTGCATGAGGTTAGAAGTTTCATGGGAATGGATGGATATTGCGTGAAGGGTTGTAAGAAAATTTCTCCAGGATCTCCCACCCCATTATCTCTCTACAAAGAAAAGGAAAAGGATTCGAATGGTTAGGGAAATGTCAGGAAGCATTTAATACATTGAAAGAGAATTAACAACTGCACCCAATTTTGGTAGTACTAGACCCTAATGGTCATTTGGTAATCATAACAGATGCATCTGGTGAAGGATTGGGTGGAGTACCAATGCAAGATGGAAAGGTAGTGGCTTATGTATCTCGGAAGTGGAAGCAGTATGAGCAGAATTATGCACCTCACAATCTGGAGTTAGCAACTATTGTACATGCCCTACAAATGTGGCAATATTACTTGTTAGGGAAGACTTTTGTGTTCAAATCAGACCATCAAGGTTTAAAATATATAATCACTCAGCCTAATTTAAATGCTTACCAAAAGAGGTGTATGGAGTTTATTTCAGATTATGATTTTGAGGTCAATTACATTAAGGGCGAGGAGAACAAAGTAGTTGACGCATTGAGCTGGTGGAAACATATAACTTCCATGGTGTCGATCAACACAGATTTTAGAGCTCAGGTAATGTAGAAATTGAATGAAGATGAATTCTACTTGCAAGTTTGTGAAACTCTTTAGACAACTCTCAAGAACCTAAATATGAGGGTTTCCAGATTGAAGCAGATGGACTTTTGAGATACAAGGGTAGGATGTATATACCAAATTCATCAGAATTAAGGAAAACGATATGGAAAGAAGTTCACACAGCACCTTACTCGGGTCATCCAAGGGTAACCAAAATGTTGGCTAACATTAAACCGTTATATTTTTGGAAGGGGATGAAAAAGGATGCTGCCAGGTTTGTTGCAAGATGTTTTGAATGTCAAAAGGTTAAGCTGGAGAATCAACACCCGGCAGGATTACTACAACCCCATAGTGTACCAGACTGGAAATGGCGAATCATCAGTATGGATTTTGTACAGGGTCTACTGATGACAAGGAGCGGGCATAATGCTATATTGGTAGAAGTGGATAGACTCACTAAAGTAGCACATTTTATACCTGGGAATTTGACAGATGGGGCTTTGGTAATTGCATGAAAGTTTGTACAAGAAATATTTCGTCTTCATGGAGTACCGGAAAAGACCATTTCAGACAGAGATGCAAGGATGACATCTAGATTTTGGCAGACTCTATTTTCTGCCTTGGGAACCTAGTTAAATATTAGTACAGCCTATCATCCTAAAACAGATGGTCAAACGAAAAAGATAAACCAGATTTTACAAGACCTGCTTAGAATGTACTATGTGGATCAGCAATATAAGTGGAAAGAAAACTTACCCTTGGTAGAATTTGCTTATAACAACTCGTATCAATCAGCTGTTAAATGACACCTTTTGAAGCACTGTATGGCGGAAAATGCAGAACACCTATCAATTGGAATAGGATGGAGGATAGGATCATTTTAAGACCCAAAATGCTTCAGGAAATGGAAGAATAGGTAAAGTTAATCAGACAGAGGCTGAAGGAAGCTAATGATCGACAAAAGAGCTACGATGATGCAAAATGAACCCCCAAACAGTCTATGGTGGGAGAGAAAGTTCTCTTGCGAGTGAAACCAGAGAAAAGTTCTATCAAATTTGGGAAAACTTCTAAGCTAGCCCCAAGATACGTGGGACCTTTTGAAGTTCTGGAAGTTATCAATCCAATAGCATACAAAATTGCTCTACCTTCGTCTCTCACCAAATTGCACAATGTGTTTCATGCCTCCTAACTTAAGAAGTATTATGCAAACTTTGAACATATGATTGACTTGAATTCCTTGCAGGTGCGGGACCTTGGAGTGATCACAATAGACCCACTCAGAGTGCTCAAGGTACGTAAGTTGCAGTTACATAACCGCAAGGTGGTACAATGCAAGGTCGAGTGGGACCAGTACTCGAAGGAAAATGCCACATGGGAGGATTATGATGAAATCCTTCAAAAGTTCCCATATTTGTTTAAAAACAATTAAGACTATATATAATTATAATTTTAGATTTGGATTTACAAATAAATTATCGAGGACGATAATTCTTAAGGTGAGAAGTAAGTTACATCCCCTCAATCTTGAACTTGATTATGGGAATGAAATTATGGTCGTTATGTTAGTTATGATTAACTGTTTTTCATGAGAATGTGAAATTGGGAAAAGAATATTTAATTATATGTTGTAACGACAATGTGAATGATTTTCTTATATTTGCGAATGATTTTCTTGTACATGTGAAAATGAATGTGTTCATGAGTATATATTTAAATATATATAAAACGAGAACGGTCTAACCCTAATTCTTTTAGTCAAGTGGTTGCAAGATGTAGGAACCCCTGTTCTCCCTAATTTCTGAAAACTGACTGCTTGATTGTTTTTTCTTGTTTTTGCGTTTTTTTGAAAGAAAATACTGAATAAATTTATATAAAATAATGCAACACCGGAAATGATAAAATCTTTTGAAAATAATGATGCCAGACTATTTATTAATCTTCTGAAATGATTACAAATAAGATCCAATAACATGCAACTAAAAAGGCAACAGTATTTTGATGAAAACCTGATTAATGCAGCAAGCTGAAAGAAAACTCTGTGAATGTTCTGCGATAACTTTTGAATGAAGATATCCCTCTGAATGCAATAGATCAGCTGATATTTCACAGCCTCTGAACTGCAACACTGAAGATGGCTCGTTCTCCAATGCCTGTAGACAACTGAAACCCTCGGCTTCGTTCTCCAGAAGAAGACTTGATCAAAAATCAATTTCATAACATAATGAGCTCAAATCCCAATGAAACCCTTATATCTCCTCAAGAGTTCGAATTCCTCAATAATAGGGTTTTAATAAAATATTCACTTTTAATTCTTTTATTATTTCCATAGTTCTCAGCCAAATTTAATAATAAAATATAATCACGAATTTGGCCCCTTCTAATGATGGCGACCCCCTCAAATAGAATCACTTAAGTTATAATTTAATATTATAACTTTATATTATAATCATTAAATAATTAATATTTAATCAATACAATTAAATATTAATATTTCTCTCGTTACTCATCCGATGACTGTTCCGTCTGAAGCTAACGAACACTGAAGTGATTCTGAACACTGCCAAAGCCATACTGCTAAAAATAGCAGGGGTCCCACGCTGACTGCCAGGAACTGCTAAAAATAGCAACTCTGCAAGAAGTCTCCGATCGAGCCCAAACGAAAGCCTACTGATCAATACTGCCAATCAGACGCTGAGCCAAGCTTCGAAACGACCCTCTAACCACTCTGTCAGCCTACGAGGGTCTCATAATAGGCCAATCTCACGATCACTGATGCTCGCCAAAAATGGGGACATGACAGTCCGCCCTCCCTAAAATTGCTTGACCCCAAGCAATCTCTACTGCAAAGAAAACTCCGATCCTCGGAAGGCCCAATAGAAAAACTGTGTAATGTCCCACACATCTCAAACTGTCTCCTGTAGCATCATCAAAACTCAACCGTACAAGCAATGCCTGGATCCCAAACCCAGAGTGAAAATCTGTCGTGACGGTCCTCCTCAGGCTGCCACTGCGCTCTACGGCCTCCAACTTCACCATGCTGAGAATAGTGAAGTGACCCATTGGGACCCATCCCATACTCGATGCCAAAGCTGTCGCCACCGAGATCCCAATACAATCTGAATCCACATCCATCCGTCATGCAGAGATAAAATCTCCTAGAAGCATCTACTGTCCGGAATCTCTCCCTGTCCTCTGCCAAACCCTCATGGATGTGATAACTGTCTAAGCCATCATGCCAACTAACACCATAGTCGCCCTGAAACCATGTACCTGTATGAAAAATCTGCGACATAGAAGTATCAAGCCCTGTCGAATACATATCGGCATGATAGATGACTGACTGCGGCCCTTGCAAGTAATACCCCACCAACTGCTGGGTCAAGTACCTGCATCCGCTAATCCCATCTTGTGAAGACGGTAACTCTGCACACAGTAATGAATTACTTCCCTCGACTGCACCAAGAGAATCACCCTGTGCGCCCGTATTGTGCATCGAATATGAATCATGTACCGGTGGATCAAAGACAAAACTGTAAGCACTCCTCACCGTGTACACCTCATTGAACTCCTCTGTGAGTTTGGTTTGGAATTGCGATGCACTGCAACAATCCCAAACACTACGATCATCACCCATCTCAGAACTAATGTCAAAAGTACGATCAGTGTCCAACTCGAAGAGTGGGTTATCATAGATCACCCCACCATCAAATTCAAACAATGGATTGTTTACAAACTGCACAATCACGCTATCCTGATCGGAATCATCCATCTCTGAATCGCTGGAATAATAAACTGAGTTGTACTCCTGACTAGGCGCAACCAACTGCCGATCGTAGTCAACTGTATCGGATGAAAAGATTGATTTGCTTCCAGAAGAAGGAAACAAATCATCACAAGTACCAATCTCCCAACTGGATGAGACTCTGAATATCTGTTGTGAAGATGGACAAGTATCGAGGGTTGTCACACAACTCTCGAGTGAATCAACAACCATGTCACAGGAGCTATCAACGATCTGCCCTGCATCACCTATCACGGAACTAATCTCAAAAGAACCTGGTGCAACGCAAGGCTCACTGCAACTCTCATCGAGCGCACTCATACTACCTGTATCAACTGTTCCTGTGACCGTAAGGGATGTAACCTCATCCTCAACATCTCCCTCACTGCTATGAACCATGGGTATATACTCCCCACCAACCACTGCCATGCAAGACTGAACGATGTTCAAAGGTGGTGAAGACTGTGCTAACCTCAACGCCACGGTAAGCCTCTCAATCTGTAACTGTGACTCTCGAAGAGCCAACTGGGTGCTCTGCAATGAATTCGCTGTCACCTCAAGCTCATGAGTGAGCTCATCGATCCGCTCCTCTTTTCCCTGCCATGCATCATAACAAATGCAATCCCACTCGAGAAGGAAATCCCTATCCGAAAGTAATCTTAAGTAGTTTTGTTTCATCGTTCCAATTGCTTCTCGGAGTGCATGTATCACTGCAAGGGAAAAACCACTCTCACTGTGCTCATCTGTCGAAGGCGGACTCCAACCATAGGCAGTCAACATCTGACGAGCAACGTCAAAATGCTCAAGGGCGGTAGCAATCATAGTGTCATCCACATGTAGTTGCCCAACCAAATGATGAGGATCCTGAAACTTACGACCCCCATACAAGACTTCCGGTTCACCATATGCACTGTGATATGACGCTGATCCGTCATCACTCACCTCATGATCTGCAGCATCGTGTGTGCTCTCATCCATGCACACCTCAACATCTAAGGTACTGCTGCTGTGTACCTCCAAGGATGGCTCAACTGATAAGGTGGAAGTTGCTGGTATGACAGTATCTTCACACACTTCCACTCTCAAAGTAACTGCATGCCCATCCAAAGCATGATCCTGGGATTCCATATCAACATATAAATCTTCTAGCTTATTTTCAAAGGTCTGATCTGAAAAATCAGACTCACTATGACATGAATCCTTCATATACAATACATCATTAGTACCCAATTCCTGAGTGCTTTCATGTGACAATTCAATAGGATCATTTTGCACATGTGAAAACACTGCTGTCTCATACTCATGCAAAGTTTCATCATTGCTGTTATGAAAATCAGGACTGTTAGGTGTAGCTTCCCTAGGATCAGTTGTATACTGGTCACCAACTGCTGAAAACTCATTGTAGAGGCTTCTTGACACCTCACTTGAAAAGACATCATGTTCAGATTTAGATTCTTCACGATTGCTTTGCTGGTTGGTTCTTTTAGGTTCTGAATCCTCATAGGAAGCCCACATTATTCTATGCGCTTTGCCCTTAGGTCTCAAAGGGCAATCATGGTTTAAGTCGTACGGCTTTCCGCAATAGGAACACAACTTCATTTTGTTTTGCGATGTCGGACCTTTGATGATAGGAAGTGAATTGGATCCTTTAGACCGTCCAAGCTCTGAAAGCGCCCGTTCTACACGCAACAACTCGCGATTGAGCTTGTATTGGGATTGTTCAAGTTCTTTGAATACCTGTTTATTTCTGGACAATGTTTTCATGACGCCCATTTACGCTGCCAAACTAAAAACCCAATCAACTGACTTGATTTCAGACCTTCACTGTACTGTCCCTTACTGGTTATGATGTAATTTTTATCAGTTTGCTGCCCTGGAATTTCTGTCAGCTGCTAGATGTTTTGGTACAGGATTTCTCTGATCAAATGCAAACTTGACATTCAATACATAGTGCAATACTTACATATAAGTCTGTTTTGTGCTGACAGAATGCACAGTAAGCTACAGCAGAAACTAACTCAGACTGAAGCTTAAAGATAAAATTGCTCAAGCAAAAAGGTTTCAATATTTGCCAAAGGTTTCTATTCTGAAGCACTAATTCCCAGCCACGAACTTTCAAAGATTAAATTCCTCCGTCAATATAAAGTATTGATGAGCAGCTCCCGACACCTGAATTTGTATTAGGCACTCAGCTAAGTAGCACCCGATACAAACACTTGACTTTAGCAGCGATCCAAATAAGATGAACAAATTCGTCTTATTTTTATTTGACTCTACCGTCTGCTTGTCTTACTCAATTTTTGGCTTATTCTTCCCTTGTCATCCTCCAAGACAAACTATATTTTGTCTTATTCAAGATTTGATTTCATTTCTCTTTGACTGGCGTCCCAACTTAATCAATTTCTTCCAGCTGTCGACTATTTTATTCTTCACTGAAATATTAATCTGGCTCCTCTTGTCATGCGATTTTCTTCCACATAAAGTCACGCACTTTGTCTTTCTTCAGCAAATACTATTTTATTCAATTCTTCTTTATGCCTATTGACCAAGTTCGACTTACTTGGTATATTCGATTTCCTTTATCAAAAAAATTATATACACTGATTTAAACTCATCCTCTTCTATTCTTTTGTCTGCTTCCGAATATAGACTTGAGCGTTTATTCTTTGTCTTTTCTCCACGTATTTGTCTTTATCGATGGTCTCAAGCAAAATAAAGACTGGGTCGTATCTCCTTGTATTGACGACACTTCTCAACGGCGACCCTCAGAATCTCTTGTCTTCATGCGTCGGTGTCAAACAGATGACTTTCCCGTTACTGCTGGCAAAGACGACTCTCTGAAGATGATACGTATGTCTCTTCCACCGTTCTTTGTCTTAACTCAACCCAGCAAATTGAAAAATCGCGTCCTCACCAATTTCACACTGGATTTCGAATCTTTTTACTAAGCAGGACCCGATAAATCTCTTCAAATAATGATTTGTCCTCTTCTAAGCTGCTCCCGATAACTCAAATCACTTAACATTCAAATATCGCCCTTCACATAGACTTATGATGGCAAACGGAATGATTTAACAATTCACACCTTTTAATATTTGCCAGATTCTGTCTTTAGTCAAAACAATGCTCCTCCTGAAGATCACGATTATACTGGTTGTCTCCTTTGAACTTGGCTATAGCAGATTTTAAAAAAAACGCGACTCCTTCAGGAAGTCAATGGAAATATATCATGCCACGAATTTGTCTCCATATTATATTTCAGATTAAATCTCCAAAAGACGCGATCTCCTGGAATCCACGTCTTGTTTTCCTAGACCGATACTTGACGTATTTATAATTATACGTCTGTCCTCACTAATCACCCATGAACATCCTTATTATGATACGGCGCCCATAATAGTCCGACGTCTCTATGGTCCTTTGAAACCTTTGTCTTTATTTGAAAAAAAAAACTCGATTCGTCTCTTCTATGCGTTGGCTTCCCTGATGGACTCCAATATTATTCGCACTTGCACTCAGCATTTGATATCTTATTTTGTCTTATCTGCAAACTGCCACGTATCCAAGAAAATACGCCTTGACACAAGCATTCAATTCTTTTGCCAATTAACAATATTTTCTTTGTCTTAAGCTGCGTCAGATATAATTTGTCCTTTTCCAGCAGCTGGAAGGCTCGATGATCATTCCTTCTTCATACAGTTTCGATCTTTTGACTTCCACCGTTGTCTTTATTTGCCAGCTGACTTTGTCTCTTATTCGTGCCTTCAGGAATTCGATTAATAACTCCCTGATTTTTGTCCCTAGACCTTCCGTTTTTTTTTTTTGGTCAATAACAAACCCTTGAAGATGTTCTGCAAAAGATTTGCCTCACTTTGATGTTTTATTCAAAACCCTAATTTCCCAGAAATTTCTGTTCGCAACTGAAAACCCTGAATATTCATAAGTTTTTCTTGCTCATAAAATTTATTTCCCACACAGGATGGCAGGATTCAGGCTCTGATACCACTGTAGGAACCCCTGTTCTCCCTAATTTCTGAAAACTGACTGCTTGATTGTTTTTTCTTGTTTTTGCGTTTTTTTGAAAGAAAATACTGAATAAATTTATATAAAATAATGCAACACCGGAAATGATAAAATCTTTTGAAAATAATGATGCCAGACTATTTATTAATCTTCTGAAATGATTACAAATAAGATCCAATAACATGCAACTAAAAAGGCAACAGTATTTTGATGAAAACCTGATTAATGCAGCAAGCTGAAAGAAAACTCTGTGAATGTTCTGCGATAACTTCTGAATGAAGATATCCCTCTGAATGCAATAGATCAGCTGATATTTCACAGCCTCTGAACTGCAACACTGAAGATGGCTCGTTCTCCAATGCCTGTAGACAACTGAAACCCTCGGCTTCGTTCTCCAGAAGAAGACTTGATCAAAAATCAATTTCATAACATAATGAGCTCAAATCCCAATGAAACCCTTATATCTCCTCAAGAGTTCGAATTCCTCAATAATAGGGTTTTAATAAAATATTCACTTTTAATTCTTTTATTATTTCCATAGTTCTCAGCCAAATTTAATAATAAAATATAATCACGAATTTGGCCCCTTCTAATGATGGCGACCCCCTCAAATAGAATCACTTAAGTTATAATTTAATATTATAACTTTATATTATAATCATTAAATAATTAATATTTAATCAATACAATTAAATATTAATATTTCTCTCGTTACTCATCCGATGACTGTTCCGTCTGAAGCTGACGAACACTGAAGTGATTCTGAACACTGCCAAAGCCATACTGCTAAAAATAGCAGGGGTCCCACGCTGACTGCCAGGAACTGCTAAAAATAGCAACTCTGCAAGAAGTCTCCGATCGAGCCCAAACGAAAGCCTACTGATCAATACTGCCAATCAGACGCTGAGCCAAGCTTCGAAACGACCCTCTAACCACTCTGTCAGCCTACGAGGGTCTCATAATAGGCCAATCTCACGATCACTGATGCTCGCCAAAAATGGGGACATGACACAAGATAGCCAACACTTCAAGGGATAGGAAATATCATCAAGGAGAGGTCGTAGTTAACAAAGGGTCAATTGTATCATCAAACCTTGAGTCAGTGTAAGACAATTGTATCGAAGTCATAACCTTGGCCTTGGGTCATTTAATTTAATTATTGGAAAAGTAAGTCAAATAAGAATTACTTTGCACCGATCTCTAAAATGCTTATTATAAAGTAAAATGAAAATTGAATAATAAATTAAAGTAATGTAAAATCTTTTCAAGTCGAGAGCTTGTGGGAAGGAAAGATTCGTTACGTTATGAAGATAACCTCTGCCACTTTGGCTATGTGCTTCTTGATCAAAATGTTCTTGAGAATTCAGGCGGACTCCTTTTCTAGGTAATCTTGGTTTTTGCCTTGAATTCATTCGAGGCTTCACACACCTTTGGGGCTTTGCTTCATCATCGTTTTTGTTTCTAGGGAGCATTCGCATTCCCTTGGGGTGGGGAGCGGGGGAGGGGGTTATTCTCTATCAGGAATTCGAATCAATTTCGTTTTGCTTATCCATCAATGGTTTTTGGCATTCGCATCTCTCATTTTCATTTTGGGGGGTTGTATACTCCGTCAATATTGTTTTCCACTTCGTATAGTTACTCATTTTCATATGGGCTATCTTCTCTTCCATAGCAAGAAGTTTTTGTTTCCATTGTACATGATCTTAAGCTTTTGTTAACCTAATTTCGCACCTGCATCTATTGCGTTTGGATACCCTCTTCTCTCCACATCACATTTTCTCATTTCTCTTCCAGTCGGCAGTCTCATCTAGAGACATTCATTGTTTTTGTTCTTGCTATCGAGCTTTAAAGAATTGGGTCGAGTTGTTTTGAACCCCGGTTCTGGCGGTATTAGTACGATTCCTATGCTGTTGCCTCTACAATTCTTGGACCAACGGACTTTTGTAATCTCGCCATTTTGTCTTGCTCTTTAGTGGAAAAGAAATCGAGATTCTTTCAAGCTCAAGCAGCACTTCCAAGCATGTAATACTTCTTGTTTCGAATAAGATTTGCAAATAAGAACATCCTTTGATCGTTCTTTATATTAACCTTGAAAAAGAATGAATGCTATTGAAATCTCATTCAAACCTTAAAATAAGTTCTCATTCTATCAAACTAGACTCGACTGATAATTGTTTCCATATCATGCAATTCTGTTTAAATCCTGAGTATGAATTTACTCTGTTCCTCTTCACCAATTTTGTATGTTGATTGAGTTATCTTCTAGCCTTTGTAACTCTTGCTTGACTAAGCCGAACTCTTTCTCTCTCCTACGTCCTTTAATTTTGGTGATGGAATAGTGATTTTCTCTGAACATACCAAGAATCTTTGATGGTTTTTAATTGTAAAAGTTCTATAGGAACCTCATCGTCAATCAAGACTCCTAAAATCTCTCCATATAAGTTGAGTGTAGTAGATTATTACTACTAAGATATGAAAAGCTATGAGCCATGTTACCTCTCTCTATAAAAGCATTAAGAAATCAATTAATCCTTAAAATATGAAGGAAAGATTAATGGAATCATGTTAATGTAATTTAAATCTTTGAATAAAGAGTTATCATGTCGAGCAAGGGTGAGAGTGCTGACGGCACAGGAGTGCCAGTGATGATAAAATCCTTGCCTAAGGTGCGATGCTAGATTAAGCATTTGTCAGCTATCAAGTACCAGATATACCCCTGGTCAAAGTGATCTTTCTAGTTGGGAGTTACCAATAGTGAAGGATCGATTACGTGGCATAGGTCCTTGACACCAGGATTAGAGGCATGATGATATTATGTGATCCTTTGTTGATTACCCTCGTGAAGGGTTGGGTTTCTTAAGTTGGAAACATAAGAGTGTTGTGCAACATTCCAACAAGAAGCCTTCAAAACTGTATTTTCTTGTACTCTTACTCTCTTTAAATTTTAGAAATATTTACTTAGCATGTTTACCTCATAGCTGTAATTATTGCTCTTACTTTACGAAAGCAAAGAAAAGTTAGTTATTGTTCTTTTGTAATTTCAGTTATATGAAATCAGTTAGTTGTTTTCTTTCAGTTGAAACTGAAAATCTACAATTTAGTTGAGAAATTGAATATGATGTAATTATTTTAAATTGTTTTTCCTTTCGTTCAAATTGCAAAGGAAATCCTAGCATGAAAACAAGTTAGTTACATTTAAGCAGAAAGCTAGCAGTTAGATTCCATTCTTAAACTGTATATTAGTTAGAGTGTTACATTCTCAGTTCTCTCAACAAATTTGCCAATGTACACATGACCGATCTCTGTATCTCTGATTTCATCCACATTCGATGAAACCACTATAGGAGGAAGCACACCTTGATATTTGTACTTGATCGCTTTCCCCTTGGAAGGAGACGGATCTAACATTGGCAGAAGAATGGACTTGTAGAAATACAGATGCAAGATCTCGAGAAGCGTGCACAAAGAAACTGCAGGACAAGATTAACATATTGCAAATTTTAGGAAAATTTTGCATTTTAGCAAATACCAATGGGGATTAATAATAGAGTGGTTGTGCAAAAACTGGGGTTTAAGCTCAGTGAATGTGTTGGTGTAACAACTAACACCTCTGGAGTGCAAGTTGGTACAGATAGCTATGCGCACTACACAATGAGTGCTCTTCAAATTAGGAGGGGAATCTCTCTCGTTGCGCTGACAAAAGTGCCTGAAAAGAAAAATAAATTATAATATACTCTATCTTTTTGTCTCAGTTGTAAGAGGGACAAGGTTTTCGAGAAAACTCTATATATTGCAGCTAAGTATTTTCTAGTTTCAAAAGACTTAACTACAACACACAAAACTTAGTAACTTAAAGTATCCAATCCCCTCAAGAATTCAGAACATGAGGAAACGGAGAAATAATGATTATTAGAAGATAAATCGGGTACAGACTCACAATGTGAAGTAAAGGTGGAACGACTATCAGCTTGTTTGAATAAGCTTATTGCTCACACACATCACACGATAAACCAAGTGCAGATTCTCAACTTGAAGGCAAGGTGGCACAACTATCAGCTCAATCTGAAAAAATTTTATTGAACACAAACCACGAAGGATAGCCAACTAGGACAATAAATTGCATAGGTGAGACACGCATACAATCTACAATCGAACAAGCCACTATATCTAACTAAGGCAAGCATTCACCATCATAATTGGATGAAACCCAAGCGGCATAACAATTCATTATAACAATAAATACTCATGAACAAATACAAAACGAGCAATATTACAAGCAAGGTAGGCGCAGCATATATTTCTCTCTCGTGCAAAAGTCATGTACAAATGAGCAAAAACTCTTATTTATAGACATCAAAATGTGTAGGGAACCCTAAAATCACCTTGAGTCAACTACAGTCTTGCAATGCATGCAAGATTATTGCTAAACCCTAATAAAACAAACTATATAGTTAATTGGAAAGTTACCATCAGTTAACCAGTACATTTAATCTAAATGGACAATGTGCAAGCATGCACGTCCTTATTCAAAGCAAGTTAACTGGAACACTACCATCAGTTAACGAAAACCCTAAATGTAACTCCAAGTGAACATAGATAATTCCAAAATACACATGCATGAGATGTGACAACGAGTTAACTTGAAAAGGTAACACCAAGTTTAACTCCTGTGTTTAATGTCTATCCTGAGAGGTGGGAATTGAAGTCTACTGGCAGTGATCTCGAGCAACCAATCCCTCAACGAGATTGTTAACTACATCACTGTCTAGAGCACTGATACTCTGTCGAAGTATGCTATGTTTGTGTACCATGTCCTCACCAACTGAGATCTGACACTGAAGTTCACCTCTGCTCCCGGTTGCTTCATCGAACAACACTAATATGACTGTAAGCTGATCCATCTTACAGCCAATGGTCTCCCCACTGAAAACACTATGAATGAGTGCCTAGAGCTCTAACTGTACATCAGTAAGCTCAACATACACACCACCCTCAATCTGATATCGGCACGGTATGCAAGACACAAGAGTTCTCACATACCGAAGTGCACTAGTGACGTGCTCTCTACTCTCAGCCAACTCTGATGCCATCGTTTCCTCTATCTTCGCCTTGAAAACCGTGTTTTCCAAGAGTAGATAGCCTCTCTATCTTTTGCATCTGTGACAGATTCATATGCCACACTCAGGTGAGCAACCATAATCTCATCCCGGGGTCTATTAATCGCCATGTCTCGCTCCTCATCTTGGAGACGTAGATGAAGCTCTCGTGCATTCTACCGCAACTGATATAACTCTGCAAGCACAGAGCGGCATCTAGCAACGAACTCCTATTCCTCCAAACGCTTGCTATATGTAACTAGGTGATTAAGCTGGCCCTATTCTACTGGTGGCTCAAGCATCGACAGGAGTGTGTCGGTAACATCTAACCTGTGTAAAAGGCTAGAAATTTACTGAGGGAGTTGTTTGATTTAAGCCTTGAGGGCTGCCTTGTCTTCTCTGTCCTTCAACATTCTATCCTTGGCGTTGTTTGTAGCAATCTGTAGGAGATCAACCTACGTCTGGCGAGTGCTACAACCGAGGTTGACTGTGATCACCTCGAAGTCCTAAGCTTCAATCTCATCCGAACTCTTCCCCTTTGGAGGTATGGCAGTCTCAACGACAATCTCCATATCAACATTCCTCTCTATGTGGACCCGTTTCTTGACCATCTTGTCTGGCGCACCCTGATAAACATTATCTAAGTCTGAATGATCAAGGACATACGATGGTTGCCTCCTCTTTCTTCCTAGATGAGCTTCAATCCAAGACTCATCTCGGCTAATGCCACTAGAAGGATCTGTACTAGCAACAGGAGGCTCCGACGAAAGTGAATATGTAGAGGAGTTGCTGTGAGATGGAGAGTCTAAGTCCAATTCAATATGAATCAGGACTGATGACTGCTCTAGGGTTGGTGTAGGAATGCGAGGTTGGACCTCAAGTACTGGCAAACTCTGAATTGGCCCCTAAACTAGCTCTCTGATAGGCTCTCTATGCATATCAATGGAAAGCGTCTTACCTTTCGAATTGTTAGGCGCTTGACTTTTCTTAGGAGGGTTACTCCTTTTCTTCTGTTTAGGCTTTGACGAGGAAGGTAACGAAGGATCCACCACTAGCGGCTCTGCTCTGGGCACATTTACTCTCCTAGTCTTCTTACTGTCGAGGTAAAGTATATTGTTTTGGATAACTCTACTAGACCTCTCCTTTACTGATGTGTACTCCTTGGCGTACCAATCAACTACTGGTAGCGACTGTGTATCAACCTACTCTCTGAAAAATTGAGGAAGTGCTTCTCCCTCATCATTTGATAAACCTCCCACATCTTCTGCCAAGAAAATAGAAATCTGTGAGAGAGAGAAGCGGCCATAACTGCGTCTACGCACCTCAAAGTCGTCCTCGCAATTTTCCCAATAGTCCTCCATAGCAGGCTTATGGTATACGCGACCACCAAGGCGTGTTGTGTAATGACCCCAAGGATCATAGGCACGTACATCAACAAGATACTTGAGACGATACTTCTCTAGCTCCTGTCCTGCAGCTTTGGCATCAACTGTCGTTCTAGACCAATATATTCCGAACTGCATGGGAAAGTTGGCAGTTTGTTTATGCTTGTGGCGCAAATGACGATGAACATCATGTAACTCCCTTAGGAACTCCATGAAAACTATTCTATCTGAAGGATAGCGTTGAAGCATGGCTGGATTTCTTGTAAATCCATATACTCGGATGTAGGTGTATGTCGGGAACTAAATGAACCAGTCTCCCCAATCAACCGTCGTTGCTCTAGCAACCGCCGAGATACGAATATGCAACTCCCGGTCCAAGTTTCTCACTGTATAAGTCAGGAAAGCCTCTTGAACACGCTTGAAGTGACATTTAGCCTTAGTGAACTCAAGCTGATCATAATAGTGATAGACTTTCTGAACACTGAGTATGCCAACCGTATTTAATCCTCTAAACTAACCCAGGTAGGCGATCAAGTACACGAGGTAAGAATACATGTGAAATTCGTTGGCAACTCAGAAACCGGTGATTTGCCCGTGGAGAACATCGTTGATGAAGGATGCCCAGTCATAATGCTCCTGCCCAGATACGATGCGACCAATGATGTAATACATCCAGGAATGGAAAATGTTTGCATCTAAATGACCTGAGACACGATTCAAGAGTGTAATTAGAATCGCTTCTCATCCTTGTGCTCACCATGTCCCACATTGTTTGGCAATTTGTTCTTCTTTTGCTTCAACCATCGCTCTGCCATCTTACTTTGGCACTTGTCCATATCAGCGTTGAATGCATGCTCACACTGCTCCATGGAAATGACCAGACTGCTCGAGTGCTGAGGGATACCAAAACTTCTTTCAACGTCCAGAGGCTTGAGACTACAAATGACTCGTCCATCTACTGACACTATCTCACGAGTAGCAGAGTTCTAATGCTTAACACAAGACATTACGAACTCAACACAGTGAACGAAGATAGGTATTGAAGCGGCCTCAAGTAATCCGGACTGCTGAATGTTTTCAATAATCGAATCTCTGATCTTGACTGGATCTAAGATTGCCTTCGGCAGTACCTTGTGGAGATTCGTCTCAACTATCCCGATGAAGTTGTGAGTTGGGACTGATTTGGTCCTATATTCGAGCTAAGTGTATTGCATTTTGGAAAACTCGCCTGTTGACTGTGAACACAACTATATTCTAACAAGATTTCTAGAAAGCTAAAAATAGCCTATTGAAGGGCAAGTTTCAGCAAAAAATTTGAGATATGGGTTTTGTCCAAAAAAAGATTCTAAGACAACCCAAAACGTCAAAAATGCGAAAATCTAACTTCTACTCAACCATGCAAGAAATTTTCAGTTGAGAAAATTAGAAACTCGAGAACTGATGCTCTGCAGTTAAAAATTCTTGAAAATTCAAGCACATGGATTTAACTGATGAAGCTCTGTAAAATCGATCCAGATGAATTAATTTGTCAAAATTTGCCTGTTTCTGGAATATGCGAATTGAATCTGAGAGAATTATGATGAATTTGAGAGGAGAAAAGACGTTTTTTCTGTGTTCCTCTGCCAAAATCGCCACTTGTTTTTTCAAATTCGCTGATATTTGTGAACTGGTACTTGCAAAAGGAATTATTTGATGTCTCTGAATTTAATTGCTGATGAAATTGCCCAACTCTGGAGAAAATCACCTCTGCCTTGAAGAAGTACGAATTTCTAAAGCTGTGTGAGTGATTTAAATGATGGCACCATGTTTAAATAGAGTAAATTCGCACCATAATGATGACTGCAAGATTTTAAAACCTTGATTGAAATAGAATCTCTGATTGGACCCCCTCCAGTTACACTGACACTAACTCGGAGTCCGGATTAAAATAATAATAAAATAATATTCACTTGCCATCACATGCGATTTTGAGAATAAGCATCAAAAAGGCACCCCTTTGAAGAAAATCGCCATTTAATACTTATGCATGCAAAATAAATATTAAATATTGTTTTATTTAGTTGACAAACAACATAAAGCACTTGGATGGATTCGGCAACCTTCACTGATCTCAAAAAATCTTCATTTGACCTTACAGGCGTCCATTTTGTCAAGATATGACGTTTTTTGCTAACTTCCTACTTTGTAGTTGACTGCCAAGTTATAGTTGACCATATTCAGCACTGAATTCCGAGTGACTAGTGTTAGTTTCATGATCAGATTAATGACACAAAAATTTAATTCAAAATCAGACATAATAACACAGCAGATACCCTGGGAAAACCCTCCTCTTGAGGGAGAAAAACCCAACAACAAATATATATCTCTTATATATATGTAATGGCAACAAGTCTCTTTACAATGAGGCCAATCTCAAGGCCAATAATCAGCACCTTCACAAGATGCAATGATAGATAAATAATCTGCACTTCCTTGCAACTCAAATCTACTCTTGAAGAGTTCGCAATCTGCTCTTGATGACTTTACAATCTGCACTTGATGAGTTCGCAATCTGTTCTTGGTAATTCACACTTGAGAGAAGAGAAGAGACTTCAAACTTGCTTGTTCAAATGAATGGAACGAACTTGTAATTATACAAGTTGGGAGAGAGAGGTCGCACCTCTTCATGCAAGGTCGGCCATCATAAAAATATAATTACAATTAATAAAATGCAAGTTACAAAGGTTGGCCAAGATAATAATTACAATGTTGCTATGTGAAGCACCTCTTCACATTAAATATTAATTATCATTAACAAATGACGTGTCTCTTGAGCAATCGCAATCTTCTATAAATTAAATAGCCCCAAGGCTATATTTAATTTAACCAATGATGTAAAGGAGATTGCTGGAAGAATACTACTGACATTGCCATAAACATCAACACTCCCTCTCAGCTAGGGAGTATACTTCCAGCTGCACAAGACATATCACCTCATCATGATGTCTACCACAATGGCTACAACCATATGTGAAAAAGAAACAATATCACTTCATCATGATATCTACCACAATGGCGACAACGATATGTGGAAAAGAAAGATATCACCTCATCATGATATCAGATATCACCTCAACGTGATATCAACCATAATGGCTACAACCATGTATGGTATGTACAAGTGTTCATCAATTGCGTGATGTTGTCACCTCAACATGACTTTCACCATGGCTCTCCCAGAGGGTGAAACTCAAGTACAAAAAATAATCACGGACTCTCTCACGTTATGCTGTCATGGAGTCACACACATGACATCCACCATGGCTCTTCCAAAGGGTGGAATCAAGGGATTTCACCTCGAACTTCTCTTATAGAGAATAACTCATTAATCAAGGGATTTCACCTCGAACTTCTCTCACAAAGAAGAACTCATTAATCAAGGGATTTCACCTCAAACTTCTCTCACAGAGAAGAACTCATTAATCAAGGGATTTCACCTCGAACTTCTCTCACAGAGAAGAACTCATAAAAGAGGATTACTGATACTAAGACTCCTCAATTAAGGCTGTATTCTCCACCATACCAAGCTTATCTTGAAAGTACACAAACTTTATCCTGGGGAGAGGCTTGGTGAGAATGTCTGTCGTCTACTCATCAGTGCTGATATACCTCAACTGTATAGCTTTTCCTCAATACCATATCTCTGATATAATGGTATTTGATCTCAACATGCTTGGTTCTGTCATGAAACACAGGATTGACAGAAAGCTTCACACAGCTCTAGTTATCACAATGAATGATAGTAGGCTCCATTGATTGTCCAAACAATCCTGCAAGGAGCTTACGAAGCCACACTGCTTCCCAAGCTGCAATATGCTCGGCCTCTGTTTTACTCAGTGCCACAGAAGACTACTTCCTGCTATACTAGGATATCATCGCAGACCTCATACTGAATCAACATCCAGAGGTTCTCTTCCGATCAGTGACACACCCTGCCCAATCAAAATCAGTATAGCCATGCAACTCCAGATCCACACCTGAAGAATATCTCAATCCATATTCAACTATGCCATGCAAGTATCTCAAGATATGTTTTGCTGCAACAAGATGTATCTGCTTTGGTTCACATATGAACTGACTAAGTGCACTCACTGCATAGAAAATATCTAGTCTAGTGTTGACTAGATACATCAAGGATCTAATCAACTGCCTATACATCGTGGGATCCACCAAGTCTGAACTAGCTGCAGCCTCTTTCAACTTATATAGGTTGGTCTCCCTAGGCGTAGACATGGATTTGCAATCCATCATACCAAATCTCAATAGTATACTTCCATCTTCTTTAGGTTCAGTAGGCTCCCTCTCAATCTTCAAGTATTTGCATCAACCTTCTGACCTCTTCGTCCAAGATTTCCTGCAACACTTTCCTTAGATAAATGTTTTCGAGTGCACACCTTTGGTACTGTAGAAAGTTCAAGGTGGACCTCCTCGATCTCATTGCAGATCACTCTATTCTGAATAGGTTTGTGGAGCAACCAATATCGAATCCAGATGACTGTCTTTGTGCACTTCTCATCTCAACAGCTGAAGAGGTCTTTCAAGGATTTAACACTTGGCCTTGCAACACTGCAACCTTCACTTCTTCTCAGTGAGTCACAGAACTCCCTCTTGATCCCTACTTCAAAGATTGCAAAGAAGTCTTTTGGAAGTGAACTCCCTCTAGCCACCAACTCAATCCTATGGCTGCAAGTTGTGACTTCACGCTTGATCATTTCTTTGGTCGGCATGACTTCCTCACAAGATGCCTCAAGTTTTTCATCACTAAGCAATCTCTCATCACCTTCTTGCCCCTAGATATATCCTGGAAGCATTTTTGGAGAGAGATTACTAAAAGTTTATAATTATCCAAAGAAATATCAAGGCTAGAATCATACAAAGTTTACTATCTCGGTTATAGCATGAATACATAAGAATTTATGAACAATGTTAAAAAAAAACATGAATAAATAAATTAACCTAAAGAGAAATATGTCAAAAGATCAGAATGAAGGGATAAAGAAACTTATCTTTATTTAATTTTGATATAACTCTTTCTTCCCTCTTTTACTCCTCTTGAGGGTGCCAAACTCAACACAACAAAAGGACAATATGCACAACTACAGATTTCTTGAATGCATTATGCAATTAGCATGTAGAACCAACTCTCTCCAAGAGTTCAAGGCTCTATCACAGTTCATGCATTAGAGAATGATATCGATGTGACCAACCAATCACCATCGAAATTACAATTCTCTTTTTATTTCAGAGTCACACTCAGAAATCTTCACAACCAACATGAAATAACTTGCAATAAATGAAATCTTCAAAGGATCTTATGCTAGAGAACACAATTCAAGAGAAACCAATATCTCTCTTTACTAATTACAAGATCCAAATAAAGATATAACTCAGCAAACAAAGAATACTTATCTCTTTAAATATTCTGATGGATGCAAATATTGGATGCAGTAAGATACGCTACTCTTGCACTCAGATCAGTCCATCATCTTTATGGTTTGAACACAGGCTCCAGATTATGATGCAGCTACAACACACACTGTTTGTAGGCAGTTGTTATGCTGAGATTTCAAGCAATGTTTTTCAGAAGTATAGTCACCCATCAATGATATGACACCCAGTGGTGATGTCTCTCAAGCCACAGAAGCGAACAAAAGATGAACTCAGAACAATGATAACCAATTCTAAATCAAGGATGAATACCCGATTGTCCAATGACAGAAAGCAAAGCTTGTACAGTCCACTCTACAGCTTCGACCACCTTCAAATCTGCATTCAAGGAAGCATCAACCATGGGCACATTCCTAGCCATGGAGGCCAAGAGAGCAATCCCATGCACTGTCGCCGCCACAGTGTTAGCAGTTGGTGCGATCACCACTAAACAGCCAAACTCGGTGGTTGTCTACAGATCCACATTAACTCTCCCCTTTCCGGCACACCCCACCACTAAGAGCCTTTCAATCGAACAACAATACTCCTACATCCATAAGCGAAGAAGAGAAGTGATTCCATGATATCTTAGAAAAGCCCGACAACTTCCAGCTTCACAAATTCAATTGTTAGCCGACTCACTGAGTCTTCGATCTTAAGGAGCACCTCTGCAAATGTGAACAAGGAGCTGAAAAAGAGATACAACCAATTCTTCAACTCAGTTGAGTGTCATCAATATGAATACTTGCACTCCAACACCAAATGAGCCTTTAATCACAAGTGGCGATAACAAATCTGATCGGATCCTCACATAAAACCCACTCTGATACCATGTTAGTTTTATGATCAGATTAATGACACAAAAATTTAATTCAAAATCAGACACAATAACAGAGCAAATACCCTAGGAAAACCCTCCTCCTAAGGGAGAAAAACCCAACAACAAATATATATCTCTTATATACATGTAATGGCAACAAGTCTCTTTACAATGAGGCCAATCTCAAGGCCAATAATCAGCACCTTCACAAGATGCAATGATAGATAAATAATCTGCACTTCCTTGCAACTCAAATCTACTCTTGAAGAGTTTGCAATTTGCTCTTGATGACTTTACAATCTGCACTTGATGAATTCGCAATCTGCTCTTGGTAATTCGCACTTGAGAGAAGAGAAGAGACTTCAAACTTGCTTGTTCAAATGAATGGAACAAACTTGTATTTATACAATTTGGGAGAGAGAGATCGCACCTCTTCATGCAAGGTCGGCCATCATAAAAATGTAATTACAATTAATAAAATGCAAGTTACGAGGGAGGTTGGCCAAGATAATAATTACAATGTTGCTATGTGAAGCGCCTCTTCACATTAAATATTAATTATAATTAACAAATGACATGTCTCTTGAGCAATCTCAATCTTCTATAAATTAAATAGCCCCAAGGCTATATTTAATTTAACCAATGATGTAAAGGAGATTGTTGGAAGAATACTACTGACGCTGCCATAAACATCAACAACTGGGTGATGCTAAGACCAAGCTTGTATATTCATCGCGAAGCCTACAGAGCAAGGATGAAATGTCTACTAGGCTGCAACTGCAAAATCTAGCGTTTAACACCTCAAAAAATTAGGCGCCTTTGATTAAATTGATTTTTAGTTTCCAGACTTAGCCATTTCTCCATTTTGCCATTTGACGCTTCAAACTGTTGCTGACGATGAACGATGAACCCTGCTGATTGGATGGTAGGCTCACTGCATGACTGGAAGTATTTTGCATCCAACGACTATACGTAAGGCACTTGAAAGCTGCATTAGAGACCCCAAAAGCAAGGGCGCCCCTGGCCTGAGAAGGCTCAAACACCATTTTGTCAAAAGTGCAACTTTCAACCGTATACCCTATTTTGACCCCTGACACCGGCAACTGGAGTGCTCTGATTCGCACAACGTCTATCTCTCTGCGTAGCTAGATCAACTTGCAAGAGATGTCTCTAGAGGCGATGAAGCAAGAAAACTATTTCTAAGACCTCAAAGAGAAGGAAGCCTTTTCCAAGATGAAATGTACGACTAGACTTAGCCATTTTCTAAGTTGTCTTCACTTTTCAGCATTCTACGAAGACCTCGCATGTACAAGCGTTTGCCAAATCTCAGAGGCTAATGGTTGGGCTTGTTGGATAGCTGGAGTAAATGCACACAAGTCCCGTGCAGACTTTGAAAGCTAAAAAACTCCATCTGACAGGTCTAAACGCTGGGCGCCCCTGGCCTACAGAGGTATAGGTGTGAATACCACATTTCTCCACCCTTAGATTTACGTGTCTGGTAGAATCACTGCCACAATCTCTCAGAATGTCGGATTGACTGGCTGACTGGTACGTTACGAAGCCGGACTAGAGTATAAAAAATCTCAGGCAGACATCATCTGCAAACTCATTCATCTCAGGGGTCATCTTGAAGGGCGCCCCTGGGCTACAAGGGCGCTCATTTGCAAACTGACCAATTTTCAGTGATGAAAAGCCTCCTTGTAACCTCAACTTCTAACTTCAGTTGCCGGAGTTGTAGACCTCAGATGACCTCACAGGATAGCTTGCCAGATAGCTAGGCTAATTCTGAAGAGATTGAATGCATCAACAAGCAAAACCACAAAAGCTAGACCTCCATTAAAAAGGGCGCCCTTGGGCTATAGGGGCGCAGATTTTCTTTTTGCCAAGAATCTTCATCTGTTTGCTCTTTGAAATCCCTGTTCTGGCCACTGAAATGACCATGTCAAAGTATAATTTCATCATGAAATATTTCTCCATCATCACATGTCTCATTCTGAGTCCCAGGTTCTGATTCTGAGCTCCATGTACTGCTCAATTGTTGTTTACAACTAACACGACACTGACCAAAGTCCATGCTTGACTTGCCCAAAAATTGTAATTTGACATCATTTTAGCAAGGTTTAGACTCTTTTAAGCAAAATGCCTTAATAAAGAAAAAAATTTGGTTTGGGTACAACATTAGGCTCCGTTTGGTGACCATGTCGGATACCTACAGCATAGGAGGACCCTAGAATCTTTGTGTTATATAGACCAGTGACTTATGATTTGGGCATTGGAGTCGGGACTTTTTCCCTAATCACCTAAAAACATTTGGAATTTTCCTAAAAATCACCTAAAACAAGACTACCTAAATCACTTAAAACACGACAAAACATCACAAAACGGGGAAATACAATACGACATAATGATAAAGCATAAAAAGTATTTACAAAATATTTACATAGTATCACTCCTCCCCTAGAGGGTTGAAGTGCTTGAGATACTGCTCGCTGTAAGGAAGCAGGAAAAACCTTCCATCCTAATGCGAGAGAATGTATGTGTTCTCTCCTGTGGATTCGTGAATCTAAAAGGGCCCTAACCATAAGGAATCAAATTTACCGTGCATTCCTTTGGGTTCATGCCTTTTGTCCCACAAAAGGATTTGATCTCCAATCTCGAAGTCTCTCTGATGAGCCTTTTTGTCAAAAATATTTTTCACTCGCTCTTGGTGCCGAGTGATTTTATCAACAACCTTTGTCCTCTCTTCTTCAAGCTTCATCAGGTATAGTATTCGCTTCTGAATAGGATCACTGAACTCTTCATCCTCTACTGTAGATGCCAATTGCAAAGCAGACAACTCCAAGGTGATGGGCAGAATAGCTTCTGTACCATACAAAAGTATAAAAGCGAGGTGCCGATAGCTCTTTTAGGAGTTATACGATCAGCCCAAAGAGCATCATATAACTTTGTATGCCAAGCCCGCTGATTTGACTCAACTAACTTGTGCACAATTGTGACAATGTTCTTATTGGATGATTTGGCCTGTCCATTACCCTGAGGGTAATAATCTGACGAATGTGACAACATGATGTCATGATCAAAACAAAAACTTAAAATCTCCTCTGACGAGAAGCATGTTGCGTTATCAGCCACAATTTTCTAAGGAACTCCGAAGCGAGAAATGATATTCTCCTTTAGAAAGTTGCAAACCACTTCGGATGTAGCTCATTTAGTAGGAATTGCTTCAACCCACTTCGTAAAATAGTCTATTGCTGTCAGGACATAAACATGCCCCTTGCTGGAACTCGGGTTGATTGGACCTACAAAATCAATACCCCATTGTTGAAATGGAGCATCGATGATAACTGGTCTAAGTGGAGTAGCTACCAACTTGACTTTGCATGCAAACTGCTGACATAGCTGACACTTGTACACCCAATCATATGCATCGCGAAACATAGTCGACCAATAATACTGTGCTTGCAAGATTTTGAATGTAGTGAACCTCGATGAAAAGTGTCCTCTGTGTGCTTGACTATGAAAAGCATCCAACAACTTCTGCTGCTGGTCTCTGCCGACGCATAAAAGGAAAGTTCCATGAAGGCCACGCTTGTACAAAACGTTGTTAACAAGCACAAAGTTCTGTGCTTTCAACTTCAATGTTCTCTTCTGCTGTTTGTCCATGTAACATGGACATTCTCCATATGTTGAATAATACCACAAGGGTGTGTTACATTCTTCTGCAGAATCAACAAATAGGACCAAAGGAAGGTCCTCTTCAATTTCTTTTTTAGGATCAACTCCACCACCGCCTTGAAGCTTACGATCTCCATCCTCTGCCAATAATCGACAAAGACCTTGCCCGTAGACGAGCTTGGTCGACTTGATTTCTAGATCATATTCTTAAACTTTGGCAATCCAGTTTCCTCTTTTCGTGCCCATCTCCTATTGACTTAGCACACTTTTAACTGTTGTATCAATGACGCACACCGTTGTATGAGAATTCAAGAGACAAAACCTGAATTCTTGATAGCTCTAACGACAACATATGCGTTCTTCTCAATCTGGGAATAACGCATCTCAGCATCCTTAAAATTAGAACTCATGAAAGCAATAGGAGATTCTCCTTCCTCACTAAGCTTTTGTGTCAGAATAGCAAACAGTGAATGCTTCGACGCATAACAATAGAGGATAAAATCCTTCTAAAATTCTAGTCGATCCAACACTAGTGCATTAGCAATAGCTTCTTTGATTTTAATAAAGGCTTGCTTGCCTTCTTCTATCCACACAAAAATGGACATCTTCTTCATCATTGCTGAAATCTCCTTTGTAAGCTTTGAGAAATCAGGTGAAAATCTTTGGATAAAGTTAACTTTTCCGAAAAATGAGTGCACCTGCGTTTTGCTTGTAGGAAGAGACAAGTTTTTGATTGAATCCACCCGATTCGAATCTATTCTAGTCCCCTCTTTGGAAACGATATGGCCAAGTAATTTGCCCTCCGTCACCACAAAGATGGTTTTCTTCAGGTTCAAAGATATCTTGTGATACCTGCATCTTTCGAACACTTCTACGAGATGTGAAAAGTGATCATTCCATTTATCTAAAAAAATGGTCAAGTCACCAAGATAGACGACTATAATCTTGTCCTTGAGATTCCCAAACGCCAAATCCATGGCTCTCTGAAATGTAGCACCAGCGTTGATAAGGCCGAAAAGTATCCTTTCATAAGCAAATGTCCCCCACGGCGTAGTGAAAGTTGTCTTAATCTAATCTTCTACTACCACTGCAATCTGATTGTAACCAGAAAAACCATCAAGAAGTGATAGCATCTCTGATCCGATGACTATCTGTAAAGTATGCTCCATGATAGGTAAGGGATAGTTATCCTTCAAGGATGATTGATTTAAGTTCCTGAAATCAACACAAATCTTGATTTCACCATTCTTTTTCCGTACAAGAACTATATTGGACACCCAGGTGGAGTGATGAATAGGAAATATTATCTTTGAATCCACCATTTTTTGAATTTCCGCATAAATAGTACTTTGAATTCACGGATTGTAATGTCTTTGTTTCTACCTGAAAGGGTTAACATCAAACTTCAGAGGAATTGTGTGAGACAATTCAATGGGTGTGAAGACGTTCAAATTTTCATATGACCAGGCAAAAACATCCTTATACTACTTGAACAAGGTGATAAACCTCTTAGTTTCTTTTGGAGTACAACACTGGCCTAAATTTACAAACCGAGGTTTGTCTTTAGTACCTATGTTAAGTTGATTGTATTCTGATGAAGTATTAACACCTGACCTCTTCTGATCTTGGATGTAACGGTCATGCCTGTCAAAAGTATCTTCTAAAGATATAAAACCCTTAGGAATCTGATTTCCTTTCAATTGTATGATCCCGAATTTTGTAGCTTCAAAGTCTTCAGCAATTGACTCTCTAAAATGAGTTCAACTTCCTTCAAAGAACAATTCTTTGTAATTATCTCCCATGACGAGAAATTCTTCAATATCCCCATTGTCATTGAAGACTTGCCAGTTGTCTGAATTATCAAGAACAGCTGGCCTGTAGATTAGCTCAATAGCAAATGAATTCTAACGAAAGTCAGAGTTTGGCATGAAAAGAGCGATTGAAACTGCAAGAGCATTAGCTTTGCTATTGTCCGTTCTCGGAATATATTTGATATTAAATGCATCAAATCAGTTGATTGCATTCCACACTCTCTCCCTGTAGTTTTGAAGGCAATTCTTTCTTACGTGAAACTGCTCCCTGACTTGTTTAACAATCAGCTCTGCATCTCCTTCAACTCGAAGCAACTTGATCCCCATATCTTTTGCATTCTTGAGACCTAATAAAAGTGCCTCGTATTCAGCAGTATTATTGGTACATTCAAATCGCAACCTATATGCGAAAGGATATAGCTGACCTTCGAGAGAAATTATGACTACTCCCGCTCCTGAGCCTGATGTTGAGCAACTGTCGTCAAACTGCATTGTCCACATTTTTTATTCTTCATTTGACAATTCTGTGGAAAGTGCAAAATTCTGACAATCTTTAGTCACTTCTGACACCATAGCATATGTGTCTGGACCCGTGTCTTGATACAACATTTGACCATGTGGATCCTGGGACTTTACCACCATAAACTTTGACTTCATTTCAAATTCCAGCTTGAATGTGCCCTTCTTCAAAGGAATTGTCGCGAACGACCAATCCATTTGAATTTCTCCTCCGAGATCTTTACAAAAACTTCTACTAAAGTAGCATCCCGTAGCTGGTAGGAATATCAGCCACCAAGATGGTCATCATGATCTTCTTCTGAGGACATGACGCTAGCCTTACTTGTGCATCTTTGAGTTGACCAACTAACCGCACCGGCTTGGACTCAAGTAACACTTTTCTTGAGTAGGGGTGCACGAAAGTCCCAACACATTCATAATTTGTAAAGGCATAACATTGTCAGAAGCTCCACTATCAATTATACAATTGCTCAGCTTAAAACATCCTATATACAAAGATACATAGAACGGTTTTGGCTTCTCTTCTGCAGGCATCGAGGACTATAGTAATGTTGGTTGGACAACAGCCTTCTATTTAACAACTTTCAAGATTCTATCCAGCTGTTCTAGATGATCTTATAGATACTCCAGTTGAGAGATCTATACCTTCGTCTTCATGATAGAAGACACGAGGTCAAAACTTGCTGAAGATGAATCTAAAGCAGCCAGCAAGATGTTTTCTTGTGAAATCATAGGATTGGAAGTAGAAGATACTTCCTTACCTTTTGCATTTGAATTCCGCTTCTCTTCCTCCTCCTCCTGTGCTTTGAAATGTTGAGCACATGTAAACACAGGTGAGGTGATATTCTCATGATTAACCGCGAAAGAAAATTGGCGGTATTCTTCTTCTTGTTCTTCATTTACGAGTTCTCGATCAAAATACCCCGTTTCGGAGTCACCATCAACTTCGTTTGTCTATGAAGAGACAACGTTTGAACTAGAAGGTACGAAACCTGAACTAGGAGGAGAATCAGCAAATCCCATGAGCTGATTCATTATTTGGTTCTCCGAACATGTAGCTTCGGTGTGTTCAACAGAATCATGGAAAGTGCAAAAGACTGTGGCCTTCTCAACTTCATTGTTTTCTCTCGGTTCTCCTTGCGGAAACTTTGACTTGTAGTTATTGTACGGCTAGAAGTTGTTTCTCCTTGGCTGGTACTGTTGTTGTGATTGAAATGTTGGTGGTGTGGGCAAGACCGGTTGCCCTTGAGGGGGTGACTATCTTTTCAACATGGTCACCTTGTTTGCAACCTTTTGTAACAATGGATCAGCTGACGCTTGCACGAGCAGCCTGATCGAATCATCTTTCATCTTGCCCGTCGTAATTGTTGCCTATATTTAACCTACAGTTAAATCAGGCAAGATAATCATATGTTAGATCTTCGAGAGGCCAATGGAACATTCACACGAGGGCAACGACTCTACATCTGTAGCTAGGTCGTGGGGAACTCAGTGGGAGAAACTGCCCAAGGGAGGTTCGGCATGAAAATCATCTAAGGAGAAAGTCGGCAGGACATTTCAGAGGTCTCGCCGAATAGCAGGGTTTCCATTAAGTCCGAGTGCTTCAAACCAGGGATCCTATCGGCGTGAGTTGTCTTTCGGCAAATAGTCTCGGCAACCACTGAGGTCTCCCCGACTCGGTGATGTCTTGGCGAAAGGAATATGGAGCTCGGTAAGGTAAAATGCATTCAGGGAGACACTAATGGTCTCTTGCCGACAGATGAAATGAGGCCTCGCCAAGCTAAGGTGCCTTCGGCACAACCTCTTGCCGACAAGTGAGTGTCTCCCCGACCGGGGGGTCTTGATGGCGGAGGCAAACAAGTGGGGGTCCCACCAATGAAACATCCGGTATCGCTAGGAGTTGGGGCTTCCGCCATGGGGTCCTGGCGACTGTCCAAAGTCTCGCCGAAGGTGACAATACTTCGACATAGTCTTGTGAGTTCGATAAGAAGTTTCCCCGACTCAGTGATGTCTCGCCGACAGTAAAGTGAACAGCTCGGCAGAAAGTGAGGACCTCAGTGTAAGGTCTGGGCGATAAAGGAAAGTCATGCCGAAAGGAAAGACCCTCGCTAAAGCAAAGCGCCTTCGGTATGATATCTTCCCAACCGGCGGGAGTCTCAGCAAAGTGAGGAGAGCTTGGGTAGACAGGGTGAGTTCGTCATGATGTCTCAACGACCACATCATGTCTCACCGACCAGAAAGTAAAGACCTCGCCGAAAGAGCTTGACATCGGCGTAAGGTCTTGCCGATATAAGAATGTCTGGCCAACAAAAGGAAGGGAGCTCAGTGGTATAACTTCTGGAGACGTCGGCAAAGATCTCCCCGAAACAGATGGTCTCGCTAGGAGATAGGATTTTCGTCATGACGTCTCAGCGACAGTTTGAGTCATGCCAATAAGTCGCAAAGGACATAATCGCATCGGTGAGACACTTTCAGTGTCTCGCCGAGATGCGATTCTTTTCAAAAAGAGCTTTGACCACCTGCCGATCCCACGTGGAAAACGCTCGACCAACCAGGAGGAGTTGAGATGAGTCGTGGCAGTTTGATCAAAGCGTAGAATGCCAACACAGGACGAATGCAACGCGAATCGACGGTGAACTCAGTAGCATTCAAGGCATTCGGCAGAGGAAATTCAAGAGGACACGAGGACAAAGGAATGAATGCAATGGTTGCAGAAAGATCAGAGGGCTTCTCTATGGATGACTCTTCATCGTCATGGACACACAGGGTTCTGCATTTAATTCATCTGAAAGATCTGCAGGGAGATCTTTCCGAGATTGATATTTTGTAAGCCCTAAAGGGCCGGGGCAATTTGATATATAAGGCATTTTTTTTTGCCTTTTTGTATATAGTTCAGATTATACACTCTAAAGAGTTAGTGATTTTTGTCAATCCTTTCTCGACTAAATGTATGTTTTGTAACTCCATTGAAATCTGGAATGTAAAGCAAAGTTCACCTTGAAAACAAGTACTAATGCTTTTAACACTCTCATCTCTATATGTTAGCTTATGTATGTATTTCTTTAACAATGTTTTTCTAAATCTGTATTCATACCATAAAGTTGTGAAGTTTGTTTCTTCCTCCTTGAGATATGTATGTAGCTCAAACCTGTCAAGAGTGATGCATAAGTCTAATGAGGATTATGTTGAGTAAGTAAGACAACTTTAGTCTAGTTACCCCAGTGTGTTTGCATCTTGTTTTCATTTCCTGATTTCTCATTAAATTCAGTGTATCACCATAGGAATAGTTCAATTTAGTTTCATCTTTTGTATGCACTTCTTCTCCCTTTACCTCACAAAGATCAATAATTTAAGTGATACCCAAAGAAGTCGGCCTTCTTCAGAGGTTCATTTCAACTATAGGTGACCCACAGCCTTGAAATGATCCCATGTTGCTCTAGAAAGCTCAGTTTCAATCTCTATGCATAGTGTGCAATTTCTAGGTGACAACATTTTCTGGCACGCCCGGTGGGACCCTAATTAGATTGAACTGCTAGTTTAGTATGCAACCAGTGAATTCCAGACATTATAGAAGTCCTTTGGTATACTTGGCGACTCCACAAAGAGGAAGAACTCCAAAAATCAACACTTTCTCTGGTTTATGAGAAAAGTTCAGACAAGAGGCAGCTCAGGTCTCTTCGAATATTTGCAGCTGTCACCACGGAGAAGAAAAGGTAGAGCAACAGAAAAAAGAGGAACAACAATTATCTATTCTAGAAGGACTCAATCCACTCCTCCATCTGTAGGATCATACATTGCTGTCCCGTCCTTGGCTTCATCTAAAGTACCAACAAATCAACCCCAACTACCTCCAATGGCCGCTCCAAGGAATCAACCCATTGTCGCTTTCAATAGAGGCAGCCCCTTAAATTTGGCACAACACAATGATATCCCGATGGCAGCCCTGAAGAGTCTGCCAACTTTCAGGGGTTAAGATCAAACTACTCCAATTGAACATATGAGAGATGTGGCTTCGTTATGTGGAGTACATCACATAACCCAAGAGGATGTTGCAATGAGATTACTAGTTGCTTCACTAAAAGGAAGAGTTGTGCAGTGGTATAGGAGCCTACCAGTCAGTTCAATTGCAACATGGGACGAATTTGGAGACAAGTTGCATAAGCAATTTCAAGACAGGTCTGACAACTTGTCTCTATTGGAACAATTAACTACAATTCAGAGGATTCCACAAGAGCAGATGAATGACTTCAACTTCAGATTCCAAAGAACTTGGGATAGAATCCCTGCAACGGTGAGGCCACCTCCAGAATATGTATTTTTGTACTTCTTGAGGGCTCTTAACAGCGACATAGCCGTTATGATACAATCAATGGAAGGGGTCTCTCTACCAAATGCCTTTGAAATAGCTATCAGAGCTGAAAACAGCTTAATACAAGCTCATAAGCTTGCTCCCAGGTCACCAATGCCTATATTTTCAGAAATTCATGCAAACATCCCTTTGCAAATACCTTCTTTCACACCTTTACCAGTTGTACCAAAGCTGCCAGCTGCTGTTCCAGTCGTTGATAGACAAGAGAGTGTTGCTTCAAGCTCATCACAGGAGTTACAAAAGATCAAAAGTCTTTTGTAGACCAAAACTTTTGCAGACTTTTGGTAACAAGCTGGTGAACTTGGAGAAACAACAAACCTATTCTAGGCCTTATCAACAGCAGAATCAGGCCTCAAGTCAGCCTTTCAAGGTCAACAGCAGCAATTCCAAGGGAATAGACAGCAGTATCAAGGCAACCATCAAGGCACAAGACAAAATGTGAACACAAGGCCTTTTTCAGGCCTACAATCCAGCTCCAATTAGTACTGTCAAAGAGCTTGTTCCAGTTCAAAACAATCTGGTTGCTGATTATGAATGGTGTTATCCATGTAATCAGCCACATAATCAAGCTACGTGCTCTAATGGCGTCATCAACCAAGCTCTTATGGTGCAAAATGCTGTAGGTGTGCAAGATTTGCCTAAGGAGGGGTATCCACGACAGCAGGATCAACCTGGAGATGATTCAACTCTCCTGAATTGGCAAAGAGAAGAATTTTGTGGAGTGAACCAGGATGACACATCTGTTGCTGCTAATACTAGAGCCAAGAAGAGGGCTTTCGAGGTTGAACAAGCAACAAATAAAGATAAAAAAGCTGCTAGTCCATCAAATCAGCAAGTACCACGCACTTTGCAGCGAGGTCACGACACTAGTAAGGAGCAATCTTTACATGCTACATCCACAAGTCAAGTGCAACCTGACCACCCTGTTGTAAAGATGCAGCCAAAGGTAAACATATCTGCACCTTTCAACATTGTTGAAAGTATGAAAAAAGTGAATGTTTCAATTTCTATGTGGGATTCTTTAGCAATCCCTGGTCAAATCAATTTGTTGCAGTCGGCCTTATCAAATCTAGTCAGTTTGAATCCACCAAATGAAGTCTCTTTAGGCCAAACAAAGTCAGTTTTAACGAGTACACTTTTGGATAGTACCACACAGCAAAGTGATGGTGTCAAGCCCCCTCCTTTCTATGTTTCCTTAATAGTGGGGAATAAATTAGTGCACAATTACATGGTTGATAGCGGGGCTAGCAGTTCGGTAATGCCAAAAAAGATTGCAGACCAGCTAGGTTTACAATACCAGCCATTAGAAAAGGGAGTACTTCAATTGGATGTAACAGCAGTAAACACTATAGGTGGTATTAAAAATCTGAACCTAACACTACATGCCTGTCCCAATTTTTCAATCCCGCAAGATGTGTTTGTCATAGATTTGCCTCCATTTTTTGCTTTATGCCTATCTAGAGACTTCACGGCTAAAATTGGAGGGTATTTGTCTTCAGATTGGTCCCATATGCTTTTTAGGACCAAGTATGGTACTAAGGTAACCATAACTTATGAGTCCCTTGCCAAAGATCACATCGAACCTTATGTGCCATCTGCTATAAATGTTGACTCTATTGTTTTAGAGGATACTGAACTTGCTATAGCACAAGAGTTACAAGCTGAGAGTGTACTTGAGGTGCTCCTCAATGAATGGGCAGTTGAGAACATGGTTGATAATCCAAATGAGCTTATTTAGGATGTTGGTCTGTGCAATTATATATTGCATGAAGCAGGGACAGAAATGCCAAATCTTGAGAGAAGCGCAAGAAGTCAGTTCGAGCAGCAGAATGAATTATGGGAGTTGTACTTCGATGGTTCAAGAAGCAAAAATGTTGCTGGAGGAGGTGCAATGCTTGTATCTCCGCAAGGTGATAAGTATTATGCTGCTTTTCGTTTTGCTTTTGTGTGTTCCAATAACACTGCTGAGTATGAGGGCCTAGTTCAAGGTCTCGAGTGGGCAAGCAAGAGAGGAATAACCAGCTTGAAAGTCTATAGGGACAGCGAATTAATTGTTAATCAAGTAAGGGGCCTGAATATGGCTAAAAATGACACACTGAAGTCTTATAGAAACAGAGTGTGGAACATGCTTGAGGAATTTGATGCCTTTAATTTAGTATCTATTCCAAGGAATCAGAACAAGCATGCTGACAGGCTTCCAGCCATTGGGGCACAATTTGATATTCCAAATGACATTAGAAAAGAAAAAGTACAGCAGTATGTGAAGGTTGTGGTCAGACCATCAATTCCTGATAACAACATTCACTGGCAAGTTTTTGACAGTGATGAGCAGATCCTTTCTTTCTTCCTCGAAGAAGATCAGTTCTCCATGGTGAACCAAGCAAAACTCAAGCAGCAATATGGTGATCAAATCATACAGCTAAAGACAAATAAATTACCCAAAGGCCTTGTTACCTTAGAGTCGATTTTTAGTACTGATGATCAGCTTAAAAAGGGTAAAGGTGGCTTGCAAATCAAAGAACATTATGAAGAACTAGAGATTTTCAAAGGTAAACTTCTTAAGATAGGCAAAATTTGTTCACATGAAGATAAGCAAGCTTTTGTTGCTTTATGTCAAGAATTCTATGATGTCTTTGCTTGGGAATATTCGGATTTGAAAAGGTTTGATCCCCATATTGCTCAACACACAATTGAGTTAGAGCCTGATGCTAAGCCAGTAAGACAAAAACAAAGGCCCTTGAACCCTAAACTTGAGCCCCTAATGATTAAAGAGCTGACTAAACTAGTTGAGGGGGGTATTGTCTTTCCTATCAAACACACTTCATGGGTTTCTAACCTTGTACCGGTTAGGAAGAAAAGTGGCAAAATAAGACTTTGTGTAGACTTTAGGGATCTTAACCGAGCATCTTTGAAAGACCACTACCCGCTGCCCTCCATGGAACAAATCTTTCAAGAAGTTGCTGGTTCTAAGAGATTCTCCTTATTAGATGGTTTTTTAGGGTATAATCAGGTGCTGGTTAAAGAAGAAGATCAGTTCAAAGCTGCTTTTACAACTAAATGGGGCACCATGGCATACAAAAAGATGCCTTTTGGTTTATCCAACGCTGGTGCCACGTTTCAGAGGGCCATGGACATGGCGTTTCAAAGTTTGATCAGTAGGATTATGCTAATTTATTTGGATGACATTACAATATATTCTAAGAATGCTGATGAACATTTGTTACATCTTAGACAAGTTTTTGAAAAATGCAGAGAGTTTGGTATATCTCTCTATCCAAAAAAGAGTATATTTGCTGTTCATGAAGGGAAATTATTAGGACACATAGTGTCAAAGCAAGGAATTAATATTGATCATGAGAGAGTCAAAGCCATACTTGAGTTGCCACTACCTAATCACAAAAAGGGTCTACAGAGCTTTCTGGGCCAGATCAACTTTATAAGAAGATTCATCCCTGATGTTGCAAATCTGTTACAACCTTTAACAACTATGTTAAAGAAAAATGCAGTTTTCAGTTGGACAAAAGATACCAAGAATAGTTTTGAAAAGGTCAAGGAGGCCTTAGCAACAACTCCTACGCTGGTAAATCCCAATTTTTTTAAAGATTTTTATCTGTATGCTTATGGTAGCACAAGTAACATTTCTGCAATATTGGTTCAAAAAAATGAAGAGAATTTAGAACAATCAATAGCCTTTTTCAGTCAAGGTTTGGTCGATTATGAACAGAAATACTCCTTTGTAGAGAGGCATGTCCTTGCTGTGATCAGGTGCCTGAAGAAATTCAAGCCTTTGATCTCTCATAATAAAATTCATGTCATGGTGGCACACTCAAGTGTGAAAGAATTTTTATTGAATAAAGATCTAAACGAAAAAAAAGCAAGGTGGATCACTAAAGTCATGGAGTATAATGTAAATATTAAGATCACCAAATTGGTTAGAGGCAAAGGTCTTTGTAAACAACTTGCTACTGGGTCAAGCAGTGAAAGTGAACTAGAAAAGGATGTTATCCTTGCTAATACAAATGAGTTTCAGGATGCTCGAAACAATGTGCCTGTGGGGACAACTAATTGGGTTCAAGATATGACCCAATTTTTACAAACTGGCGAGTGTCCACCAGGTTTGAACAGAGCCAAAAGGAGATACTTCAAACTGCAGTCCATACCATATGCACTGGTAGTCAATGTTCTTTTCAAAAAGGATCTGAATGGTGTCCTATTAAGATGCATTCACAGCGATCAAATTGAAAAAGTACTTCATGAGTTTCATGACGAAGCTGCAGAAGGTCACTTTGCTCCCAGAACTACTGCCTGGAAAATCATGAGAGCTGGTTACTACTGGCCCAGCTTGTTCAAAGATGCATATTCCTAGTCAAGAAAGTGTATCAAATGCACTCTATTTTCAGGAAAGGAAAGACTGTTTGCTATGCCTCTACATCCAATTCAAGTGGAGCAGCCCTTCATGAGATGGGGCATTGATTTCATTGGACCAATAAATCCACCTTCCAGTACTGGTCACAAGTGGGTGCTCACAGCTACAGACTATTTCACAAGGTGGACAGAAGCAATAGCTTTGAAAGAAGCAAAAGAGTCTTCAATTTTGAGCTTCTATGAGGATATAGTCACCAGATTTGGAGTTCCTGACTCCATCATATCTGATAACGCTCTTGCATTCACGGGTCTAAGAGTAACTGATTGGGCCGTTAAACATGGCATTCATTTGAATACATCCTCAAATTATTACCCCCAGGGTAATGGTTTAGCTGAAAGCACAAATAAGAATCTCATCAGGATCATTAAAAGAACCATAGAGGATAATCAAAGGACCTGGCACATCAGTTTAAAGAATGCACTTTGGGCAGACAGAGTGACCCCTAAGAGGTCTGTTGGCAATTCACCATATATGTTGGTCTATGGCAAAGAGGCAAGATTGCCCTTATCTGTGGAGCTTCCAGCTCTAGACATTGTTCACCAGTTGGAGATGCTTGAGGGACATGACCCAATGTTTGTAAGGTATGTGGAGCTCATGGAGCTCGAAGAGTCAAGGGACAGAGCAATGAAAGCTTTGGAGTATCATCAACTCCAAACGAAAAGAACATTCGACAAAGGGGCTATAGCAAAATCTTTTAGAGCGGGAGACCTCGTGCTCAAATGGGATGTTCTGAAAAGCAAGCCAGGCCATCACACCAAATTCGACAATATGTGGACTGGTCCATTTATTATCACAGGCTGTAAGGAGCACAATGCGTATCGACTGGCCACAACAGAAGGTGGAGTGCTTCCTATCCCAGTTAATGGGATACACCTCAAGCCCTATTTCCGAGTTTGACAGGTCCATCTATTGTACATATTAGTTTAGGCTTTATGTTTTCCATAAGTGCTGTTTCAGCACAGTAAATATTTTTCTTTTCAGTTTCCCCTGTCTTGCTGTTTTTTGGCAACCTGTTGTGTCCTATGGGTCTCATACGAATTGCGGCCATGTGCAAAACTAATGTTATGTTTGTTTCTGGTTTTCTAACGACTCCATGCTCAATGGATAGGCCTAGACTACTGGTCTTCATGTTTAGCAGGCAAACATCCCGCAAAGGTCGCCAGAATTGTTGCCTATATTTCACCTACAGTTAAATCAGGCAAGATAATCATATGTTAGATCTTCGAGAGGCCAATGGAACATTCACACAAGGGCAAAGACTCTACATCTGTTGTTAGGTCGTAGGGAACTCAGTGGGAGAAACTGCCCAAGGGAGGTTCAGCATGAAAATCATCTAAGGAGAAAGTCGGCGGGACATTTCAGAGGTCTCGCCGACTAGCAGGGTTTCCATTAAGTCCGAGTGCTTCAAACTAGGGATCCTATCGGCGTGAGTTGTCTTTCGGCAGATAGTCTCGGCGACCACTGAGGTCTCCCCGACTCGTTGATGTCTTGGCAAAAGGAATACGGAGCTCAGTAAGGTAAAATGCATTCGGGGAGACACTAATGGTCTCTTGCCGACAGATGAAATGAGGCCTCGCCAAGCTAAGGTGCCTTCGGCACAACCTCTTGCCGGCCAGTGGGTGTCTCCCCGACCGGGGGGTCTTGATGGCGGAGGCAAACAAGTGGGGGTCCCACCAATGAAACATCCGGTATCACTAGGAGTTGGGGCTTCCGCCATGGGGTCCTGGCGACTGTCCAAAGTCTCGCCGAAGGTGACAATACTTCGACATAGTCTTGTGAGTTCGATAAGAAGTTTCCCCGACTCGGTGATGTCTCGCCGACAGTAAAGTGAACAGCTCGGCAGAAAGTGAGGACCTCGGTGTAAGGTCTGGGCGATAAAGGAAAGTCATGCCGAAAGGAAAGACCCTCGCTAAAGCAAAGCGCCTTCGGTATGATATCTTCCCAACCGGCAGGAGTCTCAGCAAAGTGAGGAGAGCTCAGGCAGACAGGGGGAGTTCGTCACGATGTCTCAATGACCGCATCATGTCTCACCGACCAGAAAGTAAAGACCTCGCCAAAAGAGCTTGACATCGACGTAAGGTCTTGTCGATATAAGAATGTATGGCCGACAGAAGGAAGGAAGCTCAGCGGTATAACTTCTAGAGACATCAGCAAAGGTCTCCCCGAAACAGATGGCTCGCTAGGAGATAGGATTTTCGTCATGACGTCTCAACGACAGTTTGAGTCATGCCGATAAGTCGCAAAGGACATAATCGCATCGGTGAGACACTTTCAGTGTCTCGCCAAGATGCGATTCTTTTCAAAAAGAGCTTTGACCACCTGCCGAGCCCGCGTGGAAAACGTTCGACCAACCAGGAGGAACTGAGACGAGCCATGGCAGTTTGATCAGAGCGTAGAATGCCAACACAGGACGAATGCAACGCCAATCGACAGTGAACTCAGTAGCATTCAAGGAGTTCGGACACGAGGACAGAGGAATGAATGCGGTGGTTGCAGAAAGATCAGAGGGCTTCTCCGGGGATGACTCTTCACCGTCATGGACACGCAGGTTTCTGCATTTAATTCATTCAAAAGATATGCGGGGAAATCTTTCTGGGACTGATATTTTGTAAGCCCTAAGGGGTCGGGGAAGTTTGATATATAAGGCATTTTTTTTTGCCTTTTTGTATATAGTTCAGATTATACACTCTAAAGAGTTAGTGATTTTTGTCAATCATTTCTCGACTAAATGTATGTTTTGTAACTCAACTGAAATCTAGAATGTAAAGCAGAGTTCACCTTGAAAACAAGTACTAATGCTCTTACCACTCTCATCTCTGTATGTTAGCTTATGTATGTATTTCTTTAACAATGTTTTTCTAAATCTGTATTCATACCACAAAGCTGTGAAGTTTGTTTCTTCCTCCTTGAGATATGTATGTAGATCAAACCTGTCAAGAGTGATGCATAAGTCTAATGAGGATAATGTTGAGTAAGACAGCTTCAGTCTAGTTACCCCAGTGTGTTTGCATCTTGTTTTCATTCCCTGATTTCTCATCAAATTCGGTGTATCACCATAGGAATAGTTCAGTTTAGTTTCATCTTTTGTATGCACTTCTTCTCCCTTTACCTCACACAGATCAATAGTTTAGGTGATACCCAAAGGAAGCCGGCCTTCTCCGGAGGTTCATTTCAACTATAGGTGATCCACAGCCTTGAAATGATCCCATGTTGCTCTAGAAAGCTCAGTTTCAATCTCTGTGCATAGAGTGCAATTTCTAGGTGACAACAGTAATCATATTGTCTTCGAGCTTAATTGCTTCTTCCTAAAGGAGTTGTAGACTATCTTCTTCGCTTATCTTCAAGAAAAAGGCAATTTCTAACAGTAGTGTGTTGATGAAAGAACTCATCAGAATTTCATCAGATGGATTTAAAGTGTGAGAAAGACGTGTAACAAGGCAATTAAACATTGCCACAAATTCTCTCATCTGTTCATGCTTCTCCATCTTCGAATTTGAGAGTTGTCCAAAAAGTCTGTGATTGTCCTCGACAGGTTTGAATCTTGCCAAGAACTTCTCACTTATGAGTGCCCAACTAGTGATGATGCCTAGCTCAAGATTGTTGAACTAGTTTGCTACGTTGTTCTCAAGAGTCTCCACGAAGAGACATACTGCGATGTCCTCATGTGCAACATGCAAAACGGAACAAGCCGCCATGAATGTTGATAGATGTTCATCAGGATGTTTGGAACCATCACCATGAAATCTCGAGAAAAACTTGCGTGAACCCTTGGGTAGTTCATGGTGTTCGTGTAAAGCCAACAGTCCAATATTGTCACCCCAAGGCAAGGGGGTTGGACGTCTTGCGTTTCTCCCATTGCGACCATCGTGGTTATTGTTGTTATTACGATCACCTATTTCTTCAACTGGAATAGGAATCTCTTCTTCAAAAATCTCTCCTTCAATGAATCAGTTAGGAGCCTCTTGGAAAACAGGATCTGACCGGATGGGAGGATTACCTCTCCTTCTTCTTGTATAAACTAGTTACGCCAGGATGCTTAATTCCATGCGAGAGGTGGCAAGACTGGTCTACTTGCTGCAAGATCTGCTTTCTCTTCTTCTTTATCTAGAGTCGTAGTCGCGTTTCTCCAATGAGTGGTAGATGTATGATTTTCAAAAATAAAAGTGCGCAAGCTACTAATGATGTTTGACTGCTCTGCTTCGATGAAAACTAGATTTGGCTATATAGCAAGCGAAATTAGTCCTGGTTGTTGTCTTGAAGCAGTAGGACGCCATATAGTCATAACCGTGCAAAGCCTAAGCTTGGAAAGTTTTCTTACCTCGTGCCCCACGGTGGGCGCCAGAAAACTATTGGTGTAACAACTAATGCCTCTGGAGTGCAAGTTGGTACGGACAGCTATGCACACTCTGCAATGAGTGCTCTTCAAATTAGGAGGGGAAGCTCCCTTGTTGTGCTGACAAAAGTGTTTCAAAAGAAAAGCAAATTAAACAATATCCTGTCTTTTTCTCTCAACTGTAAGAGGGACAAGGCTTTCAAGAAAACTCTATACGTTGCAGCTAAGTATTTTCTAGTTTCAAAAGACTTAACTACAACACACAAAACTTAGTAACTTAAAGTATCCAATCCCCTCAAGAATTCAGAACATGAGGAAACGGAGAAATAATGATTATTAGAAGATAAATCGGGTACAGACTCACAATGTGAAGTAAAGGTGGAACGACTATCAGCTTGTTTGAATAAGCTTATTGCTCACACACATCACACGATAAACCAAGTGCAGATTCTCAACTTGAAGGCAAGGTGGCACAACTATCAGCTCAATCTGAAAAAAATTTTTGAACACAAACCACGAAGGATAGCCAACTAGGACAATAAATTGCATAGGTGAGACACGCATACAATCTACAATCGAACAAGCCACTATATCTAACTAAGGCAAGCATTCACCATCATAATTGGATGAAACCCAAGCGGCATAACAATTCATTATAACAATAAATACTCATGAACAAATACAAAACGAGCAATATTACAAGCAAGGTAGGCGCAGCATATATTTCTCTCTCGTGCAAAAGTCATGTACAAATGAGCAAAAACTCTTATTTATAGACATCAAAATGTGTAGGGAACCCTAAAATCACCTTGAGTCAACTACAGTCTTGCAATGCATGCAAGATTATTGCTAAACCCTAATAAAACAAACTATATAGTTAATTGGAAAGTTACCATCAGTTAACCAGTACATTTAATCTAAATGGACAATGTGCAAGCATGCACGTCCTTATTCAAAGCAAGTTAACTGGAACACTACCATCAGTTAACGAAAACCCTAAATGTAACTCCAAGTGAACATAGATAATTCCAAAATACACATGCATGAGATGTGACAACGAGTTAACTTGAAAAGGTAACACCAAGTTTAACTCCTGTGTTTAATGTCTATCCTGAGAGGTGGGAATTGAAGTCTACTGGCAGTGATCTCGAGCAACCAATCCCTCAACGAGATTGTTAACTACATCACTGTCTAGAGCACTGATACTCTGTCGAAGTATGCTATGTTTGTGTACCATGTCCTCACCAACTGAGATCTGACACTGAAGTTCACCTCTGCTCCCGGTTGCTTCATCGAACAACGCTAACATGACTGTAAGTTGATCCATCTTACAACCAACGGTCTCCCCAATGAAAACACTATGAACGAGTGCCTGGAGCTCTAATTGTACATCAGTAAGCTCAACATACGCACCACCCTATATCTGATACCGGCACAGTATGCGAGACACGAGAGTTCTCACATACCGGAGTGCACTAGTGACGTGCTCTCTACTCTCAGCCATCTTTGATGCCATCGTTTCCTCTATCTTCGCCTTGAAAACCAACTGTGTTTTCCAAGAGTAGATAGCCTCTCTATCTTCTGCATCTGTGACTGATTCATATGCCACACTCAGGTGAGCAATCATAATCTCATCCCGGGGTCTGTTAATCGCCATGTCTCGCTCCTCATCTTGGAGACATAGACGGAGCTCTCGTGCATTGTACTGCAACTGATATAACTCTGCAAGCACAGAGCGACCTCTAGCAACGAACTCCTCCTCCCATTCCTCCAAACGCTTGCAATAAGTAACCAGGTGATTAAGTTGGCCCTATTCTGCTAGTGGCTCAAGCATTGGAGGGAGTGTGACGGTAACATCTGACCTATGTATAAGACTAGAAATGTACTGAGGAAGCTGTTTGATTTCAGCCTTTAGGGCTGCCTTGTCTTCTTCGTCCTTCAACATTCTATCCCTGGTGTTGTTTGCAGCAACCTGTAGGAGATCAACCTGCGTCTGGTGAGTGCTACAAGCAAGGTTGACTGTGATCACCTCGAAGTCCTAAGCTTCAATCTCATCCAAACTCTTCCCCTCTGGAGGTATGGCAGTCTCAACGACGATCTCCATATCAACATTCCTCTCTATGTGGACCTGTTTTTTGACCCTCTTGTCTGGCGCATCCTGATAAACATGATCAAAGTTTGAATGATCAAGGACATAGGATGGCTGCCTCTACTTTCTTCCTAGATGAGCTTCAATCCAAGACTGATCTCGGCTAATGCAACTGGAAGGATCTGTACTAGCAACGGGAGGCTCCGACGAAAGTGAATATGTAGAGGAGTTGCTGCGAGATGGAGAGTCTAAGTCCAATTCAATATGAATTGGAACTGGTGACTGCTCCAGGGTTGGTGTAGGAATGCGAGGCTGGACCTCACGTATTGGAAAACTCTGAACTAGCTCTCTAACAAGCTCTTTGTGCATATCAATGGCAAGCGTCTTACCTATCGAATTGTTCGGCACTTGACTTTTCTTAGGAGGGTTACTCCTTTTCTTTTGTTTAGGCTTTTACTTCTCTAGCTCCTGTCCTGCAGCTTTGGCATCAACTGTCGTTCTAGACCAAGATATTCCGAACTGCATGGGAAAGTTGGCAGTTTGTTTATGCTTGTGGCACAAATGACGATGAACATCATGTAACTGCCTTAGGAACTCCATGAAAACTATTCTATCTGAAGGATAGCGTGGAAGAATGGTTGGATTTCTTGTAAATCCATATACTCGGATGTAGGTGTATGTCGGGAACTAAATGAACCAGTCTCCCCAATCAACCGTCGTTGCTCTAGTAACCGCCGAGATACGAATATGCAACTCCCGGTCCAAGTTTCTCACTATATAAGTTAGGAAAGTCTCTTGAACACGCTTGAACTGATGTTTAGCCTTAGTGAACTCAAGCTGATCACAATAGTGATAGACTTTCTGAACACTGAGTATGCCAACCGTATTTAATCCTCTAAACTGACCCGGGTAGGCGATCAAGTACACAAGGTAAGAATACATGTGAAATTCGTTGGCAACTCGAAAACCGGTGATTTGCCTGTGGAGAACATCGCTGATGAAGGATGCCCAGTCATAATGCTCCTGCCCCAGATATGATGCGACAAATGATGTAATACATCTAGGGCTGGAAAACGTTTGCATCTAAATGACCTGAGACATGATTCAAGAGTGTAACTAGAATCGCGTACTCATCATTGTACTCACCGCAACCCACGTTGTTTGGCGATTTGTTCTTCTTTTGCTTCAACCATCGCTCTGCCATCTTACTTTGGCACTTGTCCATATCAGCGTTGAATGCATGCTCACACTACTCCATGGAAATGACCAAACTGCTCAGGTGCTGAGGGGTACCAAAACTTCTTTCAACGTCCAGAGGCTTGAGACTACAAATGCCTCGTCCATCTACTAACACTATCTCACAAGTAGCAAAGTTGTAATGCTTAACACAAGACATTACGAACTCAACATAGTGAACGAAGATAGGTATGGAAGCGGCCTCAAGTAATCTGGACTGCTGAATGTTCTGAATAATCGAATCACTGATCTTGACTAGATCTAAGACTGCCTCTGGCAGCACCTTTTGGAGATTCGTCTCAACTGTCACAATGAAGTCGTGAGTTGGGACTGATTTGGTCCTGTATTAGAGCTTAGTGTATTGCATTTTGAAAAACTCACCTGTTGACTATGAACACGGCTAGGTTTTGACAAGATTTCCGTTAAGCTAAAAATAGCCTATCGAAGTGCAATTTTCGGCGAAAATATCTGAGATATGGGTTTTGTCCAAAAAAAAGATTCTAAGAACCCAAAACGTTAGAAATGCGAAAATCTAACTTTTACTTGACCATGCAAGGAATTTTCAGTTGAGAAAATTAGAAACTCTAGAAGTGATGCTCTGGAGTTAAAAATTCTTGAAAATTCAAGCACATGGATTTAACTAAGGAAGCCCTGTAAAATCAATCCAGATGAATTAATTTGTCAAAATTTTCCTATTTGTGGAACATGCGAATTGAATCTGAGAGAATTATGATGAATTTGAGAGGAGAAAACACGTCTTTTTTGTGTTCTTCCTCTGCCAAAATCGCCACTTGTTTCTTCAAATTCGTTGATATCTGTGAACTGGTACTTGCAAAAGGAATTATTTGATGTCTCTGAATTTAATTGCTAAAGAAATCGCCCAACTTTGGAGAAAATTGCCTCTGCCTTGAAGAAGTACGAATTTCTAAAGCTGTGTGAGTGATTTAATTGATGGCGCCATGTTTAAATAGAGTAAATTCGCACCATAATGATGACTGCAAGATTTTAAAACCTCGACTGAAATAGAATGTCTCTAATTGGACCCACTCCAGTTACACTGACATTGACTCGGAGTCCAGATTAAAATAATAATAAAATAATATTCACTTGCCATCACATGCGATTTTGAGAATAAGCATCAAAAAGGCCCCCCTTTGAAGAAAATTTTCATTTAATACTTGTGCATGCAAAATAAATATTAAATATTATTTTATTCAGTTGACAAACAACGTAAAGCACTTGGATGGATTCGGCAACCTTCATTAATCTCGAAAAGTCCTCATTTGACCTTATAGGCGTCCATTTTCTCAAGATATCACGTTTTTTGCTAACTTCCTACTTTGTAGCTCACTGCAAAGTTACAGTTGACCATATTCAACACTGAATTCCAATTGACTGGGTGATGCTGAGACCAAGCTGGGATGTTCATCATGAAGCCTACAGAGCAAGGATGAAATGCCTGCTAGGAGCTACAACTGCAAAATCCAACGTTTAACACCTCAAAAAATTAGGCGCCTTTGATTAAATTGATTTTTAGTTTCCATACTTAGCCATTTCTCCATTCTGCCATCTAACGCTTCAAACTGCTGCTGACAATGAACGATGAACCCTACTGACTGGATGGTAGGCTCACTGCATGACTGGAAGTATTCTGCATCCAACGACTGTACGTAAGGCACTTGAAAGCTGCATTAGAGACCCCAAAAGCAAGGGCGCCCTAGCCTAAGAAAGCTCAAACACCATTTTGTCAAAAGTGCAACTTTCAACCGTATACCCTGTTTTGACCCCTGACACCAGGAACTGGAGTGCTCCAATTTGTGCACTGTTTGTCTCTCTGCGGAGCTAGATCAACTTGCAAGAGATGTCTCTGGAGGTGACGAAGCAAGAAAATTGCTTCTAAGACCTCAAAGAGAAAGACGCCTTTTCCAAGATGAAATGTACGACCAGACTTGGCCAATTTTTGAGCTGTCTTCATTTTTCAGCATTCTATGAAGACCTCGCATGTATGAGCGTTTGCCAAATCTCGGAGGCTAATGGTTGGGCTCGTTGGATAGCTGGAGTAATTGCACACATGTCCCGTGAAGACTTTGAAACCTAAAAACCCCATCTGACAGGCCTAAAGGCTAGGCGCCACTGGCCTACAGAGGTACAGGTGTGAATACCACATTTCACCACCCTCAAATTTACGTGTCTGGTAGAATCACTGCCATGATCTCTCAAAATGTCAAATTGACTAGCTATCTGGTACGTTGCGAAGCTGGACTAGAGTATAAAAAATCTCAGGAAGACATCATCTGCAAACTCATTCATCTCAAGGGTCATCTTGAAGGGCCCCCCTAGGCTACAGGGGCGCTCATTTGCAAATTGACCAATTTTCAGTGATGAAAAGTCTCCTTGTAACCTCAAATTCTGACTTTAGTTGCCGGAGTTGTAGACCTCGGATGACCTTGTAGGATAGCTTGCCGGATAGCTAGGCTAATTTTGAAGAGATTGAATGCATCAACAAGCAAAAACCACAAAATCTAGACCTCCATTAAGAAGGGCACCCCTGGGCTACAAGGGTGTAGATTTGCTTTTTGCCAAGAATCTTCATTTGTTTGCTCTCTAAAATCCCTGTTCTGGCCACTGAAATGACCATGCCGGAGTACAATTTCATCGTGAAATATTTCTCCATCATCACATGTCTCGTTCTGAGTCCCAGGTTTTGATTCTAAGCTCCATGTGTTGCTCAATTGTTGTTTACAACTGACACGATACTAACCAAAGTCCATGCTTGACTTGCCCAAAAATTGTAATTTGACATCATTTTAGCAAGGTTTAGACCCTTTTAAGCAAAATGCCTTAATGAAGCAAAAAATTTGGTTTAGGTCCAACAGAATGCAAAAAATGGAGCGCAAAGTATTAGCTTGGCAAAGTAGGATAATTTCCAATGTTAGGAAAATTTGGCGAGAAATGTGTATATGCATTGCTAAGTGATGAAACTGCAAGTGGAAATTGCCTTTGATTTAAAAGTTGCAAAGTCATTGAACAATCCTGACATTGTAAGTGGGAAGTTTGTTTTGTTGTAGAGTTGTTGAAAAATCCTGACTTAGCAACTTTGGGAAGATCTTGGTTTCTTTTGAATCGTTAAAATTTAACGATTCTACAAGTAACTTTTGTTTTATTTGTCGGGTCGGGGAAAAACCCTGACCCTACAAATGGGGTAGAACACTTACTTGCACACTCGGCAAAAAATGCCTACTATACAATAGCTATTTGGAATAACCATTTTGCAACTTCGGCAAGAATTGTCGATGATACAAGCAAGACATAGAATTTCTTGTAGGGTCAAGGAAAATCCCCGACATTACAGCTTGGGAATGATTTTTACTTGCATTTTTGACAAAAATTCCCGATTCAACAAGTATGATGTTTATTTAGTTGTAGGGTTGCAGTTTTTCCCCAACCATACAATTTCAGAGGTAAATGTTACTTGCATTTTCGGCAAAAAATACCGATCATGCAAACTTCACTTGGTTGCATATTGATCACCTTGTATGAGCGGGGTTTTAAGCCACATACAAGTGTGACATAGAAACATTGTTGGGTCCATACAACTCAAAGGAAGGGCAATAATATGATTTGCATCATCGGCGAATTTCGCAGATGGTGCAAATCAAAGATGGTTTCTATGCACAGTTGGGAATAAAACCCGATGATGCAAAAAATTGGAAATGACTTTATTTGCCTCATGGTAAAGGGTTTTATCAACCCTATGGCAATATTTGTTCATTGTATGCACGAGAAACCCTGCACATACATTGATGAATGTGTTTTTGTTTCCCGCAAAATCAGGATAAACTTGTGTCCATACAATAATAGAGACACATGGGATTAAAGGCAAATTATCAAAGAATGACTCAACACATCTGAAAAATAGGAGAAACCATTAAAGGCAAAAACTAGGGCACGCCTAACGACGGCAGCAAACCCTAGTTTAACATGATCCAGGTGGATATTTTCACCAAAAATTCAAGTGTTCCAAATGCTCCTAAAGTCGGCACCAAGTTACAGAGCTCTCCAAAACGAACCCAACACAACTTGAACGGAGTGGATATTTTCACCAAAAATTCAAGTGTTCCAAATGCACCTAAAGTCAACACCAGGTTACAGAGCTCCCCAAAACGAACCCAACACAACTTGAATAGAGTCAATAGGAGATTGTATGCTCAAGTTGTGCACGGTCAAATTTTGGTCAAACAGCAGGCCAGATGCAGATTCAAGGTCAAAATTTGATCGTCACAAAAATGGTCAAAAGTGGCATCACATTGAAGAGGTCATCACCACGAGACCAACGCCATTTGAATCGCCTCAATCGGCGCTCGTAGGCGAAAGATATGCCTAGTCAGAGTTTGTGGGTAAAAAGGGCTGACCATGCTAACGTCAACATGGTGACATGGTAGCATAGTTGGCAACTTGATGATGTGGCACTAACAAAACCAATCACATTTGGACATGTGTCAACCGGTGGTAGATAACGTGGCAAGAATGGCAAATCAAACTTTGACATGTGGCAGACATCAGCGAATGAAATTGTGCCACATGGCACAACGAAGTGGAGCCACATGGCACCTTTGTCAGCATCTTTGAATGCGGACTAGAGAGTTTGTTCAAAATGTATGAGACGAGGGTCGAACCCCTAACCTCTTGCCTTCTATTTTATCTTCCTACCAATCCACCACACATTCTGCGCTATTCTATTCTATGAGGTCAAATCAATATCCGGTGCTTTAAACTTCCTACTTTTTCTTGATGATTATAATAGGTGGATGTAGGTATATTTTCTCAAACACAAGAGTGAGGTGTTTGATAATTGAAGCAGTTTTCAGCTGTTGGAGACATTGAGCCCAGATTGAGAATTAAGCATTTTGTGTAGTGATAATGGTGGATAGATTTGTGGCAAAATATTTGCTATTTTTTTGGCAAAAGAGGTGCAAAAACAATATTCTTCCCCTTACACGCTGCAGCAAAATGGAATTATGGTGAGGACGAATTGAATGGTGAAAAAAATGACTCAGCATATGCTAAGGGCTAAATAGTATGCCTATGGAGATTATGGCAAAAGTGAGAAACACAAATATCTATATTCATAGGAACAACTCACCCAAGGTGAGACAGGGGATCATACCATGAGAGGCCTGGTTAAGAAAGAAACCAAACGTACATTTCTTTAAAATCTTGGGTTGTACTAAATACATTTTGTCATGTCCCTGTTGTACCCAAACCAAATTTTTTGCTTCATTAAGGTATTTTGCTTAAAAGAGTCTTAACCTTGCTAAAATGATGTCAAAATACAGTTTTTGGGCTAGTCAAATATGGACTTTGGTCAGTGTCATGTCAGTCGTCAACAACAATTGGTGATTACCTGGAGCTCAGAACCTGAACTTGGGATTCAGAACAAGGCACATCACGATGGAGAAGCATTTCACGATGATATTATACTCCTGCATGGTCATTTCAGTGGCCAAAATGGTGATTACAAAGATCAAACAAATGATGATTTTTGGCAAAAAGCATATTTGCGCCCCTGTAGCCCAGGGGCGCCCTTCTCTTTGAAGGTTCAGATTTGGTTATTTTTGCTTGCAGATGCAGTCAATCTCTTCCAAATTAGCCCAGCTTTCCAACGAGCTATCAAATGCAATCATCTAAGTTCCAGAACTCTGGCAGTCGAGGTCAGAAGCTGAGGTTACGAAGTGGATGCATATCACAAAAGGTAGTTAGTTTGCAAATCTGAGCCCCTATAGCCAAGGGGCGACCTTGAATATGGCCCAGCAAATGCTGGTATTTGCAGATGTGGTCTTCCTGAGATCTTTGCTAATCTAGTCTAGCTTCGCAACGCACCAATCAGCCAGTCAATTCGACATTCTAAGTGATCGTGGCAGAGACCCTACCAGGCACATAAAACAGAGGGTGGAGAAAATGGTATTATACATTTGAGCCCCTGTAGGCTAGAGGCGCCCAACCTTTAGGCCTGTCAAATGGAGTTTTTAGCTTTCGCAGTCTTCACGAGACTTGTGCGCAATTACTCCAGCTATCCAACAAGCCCAACCATCAACCTCCAAGATTTGGCAAACACTCGTATGTGTGAGGTCTTTGTAGAATGCTGAAAAGTGAAGACGTCTGGAAAATGACTGTGGAGCGTATATTTTATTTTGAAAAGGTTATCTTCTTTTTGAGGTCTTAGAAGCAATTTTCTTGCTTCGTCACCTCCAAAGACATCTCTCATAAGTTGTTCTAGCTATGCAATGAGACTGACGACACGCGAATCAGAGCACTCCAGCTCCCGGTATTGAGGGTCAAAGTAGGGCATCCGATTGAAAGTTGCACTTTTGATAAAATGGTGTGAGCCTTCAGAGGCTAGGGGCGCCCTTGCTTTTGGGGTCTCTACTGCAGCTTTCAGGTATCTTCCATACAGTCGTTGGATGTAGAAAACTTCCAATCATGCAGTGACGTTACCAGCCAGTCAGTAGGGTTCACCGTTCATCATCGGCGGCAATTTGAAGTGTCAGATGGCAAAACAGAGAAATGGTTGTCTGGTGCCTAAAAATCAATTTAATCAAAGGCGCCTAATTTTTTGAGGTGTTAAACGTTGGCTTTAGCAGTCACGGCTCCCAGCAGACATTTCATCCTTGTTCTACAGGCTTCGCGATGAATATCTCGGTACAATCACAGTCTTGCTTAGTCATCTGGAAATCAATGTTGAATATGGTCAAACTATAACTTTGCAGTGAGCTATAAAGTGTAGTAAAAAACGTCATATCTTGAGCAAATGGACGCCTATGAGATCAAATGAGGACTTTTTGAAATCAGTGAAGGTTGCCGGATCCATCCAGGTGCTTTACGTTGTTTGTAAACTGAATAAAATAATATTAAATATTTATTTTGCATGCCAACATGAAAGGTGGTGATTTTCACCAATTAATTGATTTTTGGCGCCTCTTTATGTTGAAGAATTAAATAAGCATGAAAAAGCAAAGTGAATATTATATTATTATTTTATAATCCGGACTCCAAGTCATCTCAGTTCAACTGGAGGGGGTCCAATCAGAAACATTCTATTTCAATCAAGGTTTTAAAATCTTGCAGTCATCATTATGGTGCGAATTTACTCTATTTAAACATGGCGCCGTCATTTAAATCACTCACACAGCTTCAGAAATTCATATTGCTTCAAGGTAGAGGCGATTTTCTCCAAAATTGGGCGATTTCATCAGCAATTGAATTCAAAGACATTAATAGTTTCCTTTTGCAGGCATTAGTTTGAATTTATCAGTGAATTTGACGATTATAGTGGCGATTTTTTACAAAGGAGAGCAATAAAAAACGTCTTTTCTCCTCTCAGATTCATCAAAATTCTCTCAGATTCCATTCGCATGTTCCAGAAACAGGCAAATTTTGATAAAACAATTCATCTAGATCGATTTTACAGAGCTTCCTCAGTTAAATCCATGTGCTTGATTTTTCAGGAAAATTTTACTACAGAGCATCAATTCTCGAGGCTCTAATTTTCTCAACTAAAAATTCTTTGCATGGTCGAGTAGAAGTCAATTTTTTGCAAATCTGACGTTTTGGATTGTCTTAGAATCTTTTTCTGGACAAAACCCATATCTTAGATTTTTTGCCGAAAATTGCCCTTTGATAGGCTATTTTTAGCCTCAGCAAGCTATTTTTAACTTTCTAGAAAACTTGTCAAAATATAGCCGTGTTCACAGTCAACACGCAAGTTTTTCAAAATGCAATACACTCGGCTCAATTTCAAGACCAAATCGGTCCTGACTCATGACTTCATCGAGACGGTTGATACGAAGCTCCACAAGGTGCTTGCAAAAGCAGTTTTAGATCCTACCAAGATTAGAGATTCAATAGTTTAGAACATTCAGCAGTCTGGGTTACTTGAGGCCGCCTCCATACCTATCTCAGTTCACTGCGTGGAGTTTGTAATCTCTTGTGCTAAGCATTACAACTCTGCTACTTGTGAGATAGTGTCAGTAGATGGACGAGTTATATGCAGTCTCAAGCCTCTGGACATCGAAAGATGTTTTGGTATTCCTCAGCACCCGAGCACTCTGGTCATTTCTATGGAGTAGTGTGAGCATGCATTCAACGCTGATGTGGACAAGTGCCAAAGTAAGATGGTAGAGCGATGGTTGAAGCAAAAGAAGAACAAATTGCCAAACAACGTGGGTCGCGGTGAGTACAAGGATGAGTACGCAATTCTAATCATACTTTTGAATCATGTCTCAGGTCGTTCAAATGCAAACATATTTCAGCCCTAGATGTATTACATCATTAGTCGCATCATATATGGGCAAGAGCATTATGATTGGGCATCCTTCATCAATGATATTATCCACGAGCAAATCACTAGTTTTCTAGTTGCCCATGAGTTTCACGTGTTCTTACCTTGTGTACTTGATCGCTTACCAGGGTCAATTTAGAGGGTTGAACATGGTGGGCATACTTACTATTTAGAAAGTCTATCACTACTATGATCAGCTTGAGTTCACTAAGGCTAAATGTCACTTCAAGCGTGTCAACGAGGCTTTCTTTACTTACACAGTGAGAAACTTGGACCGGGAGTTGCACATTTGTATATCAGTTGCTCTTGTAGCTACAAGCATGCTTTACGGATAGGATACATGGAGTTCCTGTTACATGATGTTATCGTCTTTTGCACCATGCATAGATGCAGTTCGGAATCATTGGTACGACAGTTGATGCCAAAGCTGCGAGTATCGATACTCGCACCTATGAGTCTCAGAGCGTCTTGGCATTCGCCATCTGGAGGATTACATCGAAAGATGTTTTGGCTCAGCACCCGAGCACTCTGGTCATTTCTATGGAGTAGTGTGAGCATGCATTCAACGCTAATGTGGACAAGTGCCAAAGTAAGATGGTAGAGAGATGGTTGAAGCAAAAGAAGAACAAATTGCCAAACAACGTGGGTCGCAGTGAGTACAAGGATGAGTACGCAATTCTAATCATACTTTTGAATCGTGTCTCAGGTCGTTCAAATGCAAACATATTTCAGCCCTAGATGTATTACATCATTAGTCGCATCATATATGGGCAAGAGCATTATGATTGGGCATCCTTCATCAATGATATTATCCACGAGCAAATCACTAGTTTTCTAGTTGCCCATGAGTTTCACGTGTTCTTACCTTGTGTACTTGATCGCTTACCAGGGTCAATTTAGAGGGTTGAACATGGTGGGCATACTTACTATTTAGAAAGTCTATCACTACTATGATCAGCTTGAGTTCACTAAGCTAAATGTCACTTCAAGCGTGTCAACGAGGCTTTCTTTACTTACACAGTGAGAAACTTGGACCGGGAGTTGCACATTTGTATATCAGCAGTTGCTAGAACAACAATGTTTGATTGGGCAGACTGGTTCATTTAGTTCCCTACATACACCTACATCCATGTATATGGATTTACAAGAAATCCAACCATGCTTCCACGCTATCCTTCGGATAGGATAGTTTTCATGGAGTTCCTCAAGCAGTTACATGATGTTCATCGTCTTTTGCACCATAAGCATAAACAAGCTGCCACCTTTCCCATGCAGTTCGGAATCTATTGGTGCAGAACGACAGTTGATGCCAAAGCTGCAGGATAGGAGTTGGAGAATTGCAAACTCAAGTATCCTATCGATACTCGCACCTATGATTCTTGGGGTCGTTATTCAGAGCGTCTTGGCATTCGCTCATACCATAAGCCTAGAATGGAGGATTATTGGGCGAATTGTGACGATGACTTCGAGGTGCGCAGACGCAGCTATGGCCGCTTCTCTCTCTCACAGATTTTTGTCTTCTTGGCAGAAGATGTGAGAGGTTTATCAGATGATGAGGGAGAGATACTTCCTCAATTTTTCAAAGAGCAGGTTGATACACAACCATTGTCGGCAGTTGATTGGTACGCCAAGGAGTATGCATCAGTAAAGGAGAGGTCAAGTAGAGTTATCCAAAATAGTATACTTTACCTCGATAGCAAGAAGACCAGGAGGGTAAATGTGCCTAGAGCAGAGTCGCCAATGGTGTATCCTTCGTTGCCTTCCTTGTCTAAACCCAAACAGAAGAAGAGGAGTAACCCTCCAAAGAAGAGTCAAGCGCCTAACAATTCAAAAGGGAAGGCGCTTGCCATTGATACACACCCGGAGCCTGTTAGAGAGCTAGTTTAGAGTTTGCTAGAGCCTGAGATACAGCCTCGTGTTCCATCACCTACACCTGAGCAGTCTCTAGTCCTGATTTGCATTGAATTGGACTTAGACTCACCACCTCGCAGCAGTTCCTCTACATATTCACTCACGTCAAAGCCTCTCATTGCTAATACAGATCCTTCCAGTGGCATTAGCCGAGACCAGTCTTGGATTGAGGCTCAACTGGGAAGGAAGAGGAGGCATCCATCCTATGTCCTTGATCATTCAGATTTTGATCAGCCTTATCAGGATGCGCCCGACAAGAGGATCAAGAAACAGGTCCATGTGCAAAGGAATGTTGATATGGAGATCGTCGTAGAGATTGCCATTGTAAGAATTGGCTATGAAGGTAGCCACCCAAGATCTAGAGACCTAATAGAAAGCACAAAAGAGAGAGAATAATATGACAAGAATAAACTGTATTCAATGTCAATAATATGATATGCAATACAATGCTCAATACTCAATACTATGCATAAGAGACCCCTTGGATATATAGCCAAGGTGAGAACATAGGATGGCATAAGATTATGACAAGTGTCGTAATCTTATGACATGTGACAACAATGAAGAGTTATCACTCCATCTAAAGTGGAAAAGGATAATGTGATAATCTCCACAAAAGGTGGAGAGATGATCACATGATGTGTCCAGAAAAGGTGGAAGTGATGAGGTATGAGATGTGAAGTCCACAAAAGGTGGAAAATCTCCAACAACCTCCTATGTGGTCCCTAAGTAAACTTAAGTAAGGTGTAATTATGACCTAGGACAAGGTACAAGACATTTAATTACACCCAACTTAGGAGAATGTACACAAAAGTAAACAATCCAAAATGGGTCGGCTACTAGGCCATGTTAGGTACCCATGTACAAATGCAATGAAATCTCTCACAAGTGGAGTAAAGATAGAAAAACCCAGTGGGAAAAAACTACCCCCAAAAGAGAGATGAAATACAAAAAGCTATGAACATAGCATGAGAAGGAAAAAACCCCATGTGAGGAAAAAGTCCCCCCCATACAAGAGAAGAAGAGAGACAAGGTAGCCCCCCCTCAATGTACAATGATCACCAATGGAAGAAGCTCGAGAAGGAATGAAGAAACTGCTCCAAAACTGTCGAACAACGTTCCTCCCCTTGGGAAGAAACAATACCAAAGGTGTATGAATGAAGTCTCCCCAATCCACAAGTGAAGAAGGAAGAACCCTCAAAATGTAAGAAGTCTCAGAAATCTGCTCAAGTGTCCCTGTGTTGATGCCGAAAGATGCCTTCCCCAAACCATGTGAAGCTGCAATGTAGTCACCTCTTGGAATCTGTGAGAAACCCTTTGCAACAACACTTTCATCTGGTGAAAAAGACAACTCAGGATCTAGCAAGGATGAAGGTAGAACATACTCCGAAGACAATGTCTCCTCAAGAGAGAAAGTGGCCTCCTCCAATTGTTGTACATATGCATCCACAATCACATCAACCTCGAAAGACTGATCATGTAGAGGAGGGTCAGAGTGTTCCCTTGCAACAACTGAAGAAGAATCACCTTCATCAAAGAGAAGATGCAAGTAATCAAGTGTGTCTCCCAAATCTGCAATGTAGGACTCCACAAACAAACTGCTAATGTCTGTCAAGTAGTCATCCCATGAAGCTGCTGCTGGAAGACAAGGTATACACTGTTGCACTGAATCACAAGGAACTGAAACTATCGGAACACAAGTGTCATCAGGTACATCAGTCAATATAGGAGATGGAGTATCAGCAATAGGTTCAAGAACCTCAGGAGTAGAAAGCACTCCAAGATTCAAGTAACCATACTCAGTCTCCTCAAGTTTGTCCACACTGGGGTGAACTGAATCATCAATAGGAGCAAAATATGAGAAGGTGTAGAACCTAGAACGATCGTCAACCTCCCCAATTGCAACAAGAGCCCTGCTATGCAAATCCCGAACAATGACAGAATCTGGTGTGAACTCTACAGTCTTTCCTGTACCACTATGTGTAATCTGATAGATGGAGAGGATATTCCTTGACAAAGTAGGCACAAATAGAACATCATTGAATGTTCCACCTTCAATGTCAATAGAACCCTTCCCACAAACTTCCAAAGAAGTGTTGTTTGCCATCAAAATGGGTGGTGAAGAACAAGAATCAAATGAAGAGTACATATCCTTGCACGAAGTCATATGATGCGAAGCTCCTGAATCAAGGATCCACTGATCTGTATTGGAATCTGCAAAAGCAAGAAATGCTTGCCCCTTATGTTTATCATATTGAGATGATGTAGAAGAAGGAGATGAGCTAGATGTTGTTGCCATGAGAGTTGTTCCTTTTCCCTTAGAAGAAGAATTGGAAGGAGATGATTCCTTCTCTTGATATGCAGCTGGCAAGTTGATGTTATTCTTCTTAAGGATTTTTTTCAACTCATCAATTTGCTTAACATGACAACGATGCTCATCATGACCAATCCTTTTGCAATATGCACATGTTGGTTGCTCCCTCTTGCTTGAATTGTTGTACTTCTTTGAGGAAGATGATGTTGATGAGCTTTGTTGTGGAGGAGTGGATTGTTTGTTCTCTCCTTGTGGTTTTGGCGAAGATTGCTTTTGGTCTTTCCCTTTGCCTTGCTTATTTTTTCCATGATTGACCACCAATGCTCTTGAAGTTGAAGACTTTAGAATACCCATTTTCATCAACTTATTTTGCTCAAGAATCAAAAGATCTGTGAGAGCCTCAAAAGATGGTGTTTTGAAGTTACTTATTGTCAATCTTTGAGTCTGAAAACTTGAAACAAAGGCTGCATACTCAACTGGAAGTTTATCTAATAAGTTGAAGACCAATTGATCATCCTCTTTTTCAATACCACAATCTTTTAGTTGTACTCTTAGTTCAGTTGCCTTAGTGACATAATCCTGAATTGTATCAAAATCTTTGGGATCAAGGCTTAAGAGATCATGTTCAAGTTTGTATCCCTTAACCTTATCAACCTTACCATACAAAGCAACAAGCTTATCCCAAGCTTCCTTAGCTGTAGTACATTTATCAACATGGAAAATGAAATCATCTGAAATGAACTTCCTTAATGTACCCAATGCCATAGAAGTTTTAGTGAGCCAATCCATATATGCTGTTGGATCTGCTTTAGGATCTGAAGGTGCAGTTATGGTTCCATCAATGTAGTAAATTAAACCTTTTTCCATTAGTTTACTCCATGCACGTACTTTCCAAGTACCATAATTATGTGCAGTTAAGAGTGGAACTTTAGATGAACCCATGATGGAATACAAGAGCACAAGAGAGAAAATATGAACAATCACACAAGAGATACACCCCCCTAAATTCACTCAATCAAAGTACCCCCCCCATAAATAGATGATTTTGGCACTTTATAATGTAGTGCGTGTACAATAGGCCACTTGCAACATGGCTAAGTGGGCTTATAATTTCTGATTTACAACTTGCCAATAAAGAGGCTGATAACAGACTAGAACAAATAAGCAAAGACCTAAATTCGGATCTATGCAATACAAGTACCAAATAGGCCAAAAATGACCATATGCTGAAAGTACAAAATCCACTCAAGATCGCTTCAAAATGATTGCAGATTCAAGAAGTAGACGAAAAATCATGCACTTTCAAAAAAAACGGCACCTGAAAAGGAGTTCGTATGAACCTGAACGAAGCCTCTGAAGTTGCAGAAACGGTGACAAGACAGGATCAGTGTTGAGAAACTGAAAATTATGGAAAATCTGTGCACCAAAATTAGAAACCGAGTACACCACTACGAAGTACATGAAAAATTAGCCCAAATAAAAAAAAATTGCTCGAAAAAAGGAGCAAAAATGAGCAAGATATGGAGCTTTGAAGTTGGACTGCAAAATCAGAAACTCCATTGGAGAGGGGGGCAGAAAATTTGAAAATCCCTGCCGACGTCATGCTGACGTCATCAGTATAAGACCTTAAATTTGACGGGCGTCTGACGGTCGGAAAAAAGGCCTGCTGACATGGACAGTCCGTACGATACGAAAAATGACGTGTCAGTGTACGGCCGAGATGACGTGGCAAGTTTGTGGAGCCCGCTGCCGGAATCTTCCGCTCAGAATATTCTCTTTAAACACCGCCGGATTTGAAGAGGGCCTGCCGGAATTCGAAACCGCCGCCGGAGTTAAAGTTTCCGGCTCTCTGCCGATGCTTTCATTGCCGCCGGTGGATGCTGGGGGAGCCGCGTGGCGGCGGAACGCCACGCCACGTGGCTTCCTGTGGCCGGTTTGTTACCTGCGTGGCAGGGGGGTGGACGGTGGTCAGGGCAAGGTCGTACCCTGCAGTCTGCGGGTACGGCCGCAAAAACTTTTTATTTTGAATTTTTTTATTTTTTTATTTTTTATTTATAAAAATCAAAACAATGAAATTTTTGATTTCTGATTTTAAAAATCAGAAAATATAATACAATTACGATAAAAAAAACCCAATACAAATGGAATTTTTAAAGCTATGAATTTTGCTAAAAAATTTCAAAATATTCTTATAAATATTTTTGGAATATAGAAAAATTTTGAAATTTTCTGACAAAATATTTTTTTTTCAGAACTATTGAAAAATTCAGAAAATTGAAAAAATACCCCAAATTGGAGAATTTTTCAGATCTAGAGCTCCCGATGTCCGATTTGGATGAAACGAAAGGCGATCTCAACTGGAAACAGCCTCCCGAACGCAATGGTGGACTTAGATTTGGCGTAGGATGCTCCAAAATGCTGCAGCAACATGGATCTGAAAATAGACCAATCTTTCAATGCATCAAGATCTCTCCAAAATGGCAATCCAAAGACGCTCCAATCGCTCTGATACCATGTAAGAATTGGCTATGAAGGTAGCCACCCAAGATCTAGAGGCCTAATAGAAAGCACAAAAGAGAGAGAATAATATGACAAGAATAAACTGTATTCAATGTCAATAATATGATATGCAATACAATGCTCAATACTCAATACTATGCATAAGAGACCCCTTGGATATATAGCCAAGGTGAGAACATAGGATGGCATAAGATTATGACAAGTGTCGTAATCTTATGACATGTGACAACAATGAAGAGTTATCACTCCATCTAAAGTGGAAAAGGATAATGTGATAATCTCCACAAAAGGTGGAGAGATGATCACATGATGTGTCCAGAAAAGGTGGAAGTGATGAGGTATGAGATGTCAAGTCCACAAAAGGTGGAAAATCTCCAACAAGCTCCTATGTGGTCCCTAAGTAAACTTAAGTAAGGTGTAATTATGACCTAGGACAAGGTACAAGACATTTAATTACACCAACAGCCATACCTCTAGAGGGGAAGAATTTAGATGAGATTGAAGCTCAGGATTTCGATGTGATCACAGTCAACCTTGGTCAAAGCACCCACCAGACAGCTTGATCTCCTACAGGTTGCTACAGATAGTGCAAGAGATAGGATGATTAAAGATGGAGAAGACAAAGCAGCCCCCAAGGCTGAAATCAAGCAGCTTCGTCAGTACATTTCTAGCCTTGTACACAAGTCAAATGTCACCGCTACACTCCCACTGATGCTAGAGCCACCAGCAAAACAACATCAGCTTAATCACCTTGTTGCATACAGTAAGCGTTTGGAGGAGTGGGAGGAGGAGTTTGTTGCTAGAGGCCGCTCTGTACTTGTAGAGTTATACCAATTGCGGTACAATGCTCGTGAACTCCGTCTAAGTCTCCAAGATGAGGAGCAAGACATGGCGATTGACAGACCGCGGGATGAGATTATGATTGCTCACTTGAGTGTGGCATATGAATCAGTCACAGATGCAGAAGATAAAGAAGCTATCTACGCTTGGAAGACACAGTTGGTATTCAAGGCAAAGACAGGAGAAACGATGGCATCAGAGTTGGCTGAGAGTAGAGAGCACGTCACTAGTGCACTCCAGTATGTGAGAACTCTCATGTCCCGCATACCGTGCCAATATCATATTGAGGGTGGTGCGTATGTTGAGCTTATTGATGTACAGTAAGAGCTCCAAGCACTCATTCATAGTATTTTCAAGGGATAGACCATTGGTTGTAGGGTTAATCAACTTACAGTCATGTCAACATTGTTCGATGAAGCGACCAAGAGCAGAGGTGAACTTTAGTGTCAGATTACAGCTAGTGAGGACATGCTGCACAAACACAGCATACTTCGGCAAAGTAATAGTGCTCCAGACAGTGATGCAATTAACAATCTCGTTGAGGGATTGGTTGCTCGAGATCACGGCCAGTAGACTTCAACTCCCGCCTCTTAAAGTAGACATTAAACACAAGAGTTAAACTCGGTGTTACCCTTTCAAGTTAACTCGCTGTCACATCTCATGCATGTCTATTCTGAGATTATCTATGTTCACTTGGAGTTGTATTTAGGGTTTACGTTAACTGATGATAGTATTCTAGTTAACTTTTCTTTCAATAAGGACGTGCATGCTTGCACAATGTCCACTTAGATTAGTTGTACCGGTTAACTGATACTAGCTTTCCAGCTAACTATATAGTTTGCTTTATTAAGGTTTAGCAATAAATCTTGCATGCATTGCAAGACTGTAGTTGACTCAAGGTGATTTTAGGATTCCCTACATCTTTCGATGTCTATAAATAAGAGCTTTCAGCTCATTTGTAATTAACTTTTGCGTGATAGCATACATGTTGTGCCCACCTTGCCTGTAGTATTGCTATTTTGTATCTGTTCACGAACTTTTGCACGAGAGAGAAATATATGTTGTCCCTACCTTGCCTGTAATATTGCTCATTTTGTATCTATTCATGAGTATTTATTGTGATAATGAATTGTTATGCCACTTGGGTTTCATGCAATTATTATGGTGAATGCTTGCCTTAGTTAGATATAGTGGCTAGTTCGATCGTAAATTGTATGCGTGTTTCACCTATGCAATTTGCTGTCCTAGTTGGCTATCCTTTGTGTTTTGTATTCAATAAACTTATTCAGATTGAGCAGATAGTTGTGCCACCTTGCCTTAAAGTTGAGAATCTATACTTGGTTTATCGTGTGATGTGTGTGAGTAATAAGCCTATACAGACAAGCAGATAGTTGTGCCACCTTGCCTTCACGTTGTGAGTTTGTACCCGGTTTATCGTCTAATAATCATTCCCACTCCGTTTCCTCATGCTCTGATATCTTGAGGGGATTGGATAGTTTAAGTTACTTAGTTTTGGGTTGTAGCTAAGCGAAACCAGAAAATACTTAGTTGCAACGTTCGAAGTTTATTGCAAACCTTGTGCCTCTTACAACTGAGACAAAAAGACAGGATATAGTTTAGTTTACTTTTCAAGCATTTTTGTCCACACAACGAGGGAGCTTCCCCTCCTGATTTGAAGAGCACTCATTGCGTAGTGTGCATAGCTATCTGTACCAACTTGCACTCTAGAGGTGTTAGTTATTACACCAACAGTCCCCAAAATCATAACATCCAAAATACGAAGTATTGAAAATACTACATCAATATTAAAAATATAAATATAACGAAATGCAATTTAGAATATCATTATAACTATAATTATCACCGATAATATTATAATTATATTAGTTGAATATAAAATATAAATATCAAACGATCATTGGTATAATATTTTAATATAAAATTATATGAGGAACATTACATACACAAAATTCAGATTGCATAAATAAATATATATATGAATTACATGCTATAGGAAAATACCCGTGAAATTTCCAACCCGGACTTCTCATTTAGCGAATAGAATAATCAATGGGAATCGATTAACCTTCAATAATAATCTTCTTCATAAGTTGGCTACACTAGTATTGTGGCGCCCAGCAAGAGGCACTCTACCAAGCAGCTCCCAAAAGACATGTAATAATAACCTGCTGACTTCTCTGATACCACATCACCTCGAAAAATGCAACATTACTACCAAGCCCACGTTAGAGCTCCACGAGCCCATGTATGATGCAAAATGAAAACACACTGGCAGCAGCAATCTTCAAAACGAGAACTCGATATCATTCATATATTGGTAAATATATTTATGTTGATAACACTCCTACGGCAGCTTAAGGAATGAAGGTCACATATATTGCCTAAAGTCAAAGGAAGTCAATCTATTTCAATCGTTTGCCACTAACTTGGAAGCAGTTAATCACAATAGGAAAACTTACGTCGATTCCAAAAGCCACGATTAAAGAATGATTTTAATAAATTAAACAAGGCGATAGTTGCCAAAGGATGTACCCCTTGGAGAACGAAAGATTGGGGCAATTGGCAAAGCAAGTTATAAAATGATAAGATAGATTCAAACAGGGAGATATAGATAGGGGTTGGAAGAATAAGAAGTATTACTAGCAAGAGAACGAGTTGATCATTGTTACAGACTGCACAATAATAAAGAACATTAGATACATAGCCAAGGGGAAAATCCGCATGTTGTAAGAGAGGCTTACTCAGAAGCAGTGTCCAAGGAGGGACACTTACTAGCCCCACAAATCAGGATGTGGAGAAATTAACTCAGTCTATAGCAAAACTATATTGTGCTTGTTGGGTATGGAGACCAGATAGGAAGCATTTCACATCTACAGGTGGTTGTTAGTGCTCCTCAAACTTGGCGTGATCAAAAGCAGTTTGTTGTTCCCATTTCAGACCCCCACAATACTCCCAGGTTTGGGTATCATATGTCTTCTTGCTAAATGCATATCTCTGATCTAATTATGTAATAAAATAAGTGCTTGTAAATGGCCATGGGGATATACATATATATACGCACTACTTATGTTATACCATAGTGATGCATTCAGCAATCATTAATCCTTATTTATAATTATGTATTGGATCTAATCTATCTGTTCCCCTTGAGCAATATGTTCTAAACAAAAGTGATTAAGAGGAGAAGAGAAAAAAGACAAATTACCTGCCTACATAACTTGGGTACGATATATTACTCTATTGAAAAATAGAACAAGAAAGAAAGGCATCGTGATTGGATAAAGGACAAGGGAGTTCTGCAAGATCGGTGACTGTGAAAATCCAGAAAGGCTCTAGCAGATCACACCCAAGTATGTATAAATACCTACATACATTTGATTCTCCCTATTTTGCTAAATGTGAAATGGTGTATGTATTATTGATCTCTATATGGATTGATTTAATATGTAAGATTAAAATATGGACTACATTTTGACGATTTGATTGTAATGATAAGGGAGTTGAGGGCCTACAAGGAACGGAAACAGCGTTGCGGTCATCCTCCAAGTACACCACCCCATGGTGGATGGCTGAAGCCTGCCACATGTGGGCCAAGAGGGGTGTACTTCTTTTGGGCTTAAAGGGAGTGACTTCCCAGGACACCCTGCTGTAGCTGCACCCTCAACCTCTGAACATGATTAAGCAATAATGGTTTTGATAAAGGGGAATGGCGATAGGACACCTCACTAGGAACACCACCCCACATGGATGTCAAGGGGCCACATGGGGCCAAGAGGGGTGTACTGCTCTTGGGCCTAGGGTAGAGGATTTCTTGGGCACCCTATCAGACCATTATGTTCAAGGAAGAATGAATTAGGAAATCTACAGAAAATTCAATATATTTATAATATGATATTGTCTTTATTTATAAATGTTTAGTAACATATTTGCTGGTCTTAATAGTTAGTTGTACCACTAATCTTACTTTCCTTGTTTCTTTACATATTCAAATGAGAGCATCATATAATATTATATGTAAATACTTTATAATTCTGTCTTGCAGGGACCTAATCAAGTTATAGATATTCCCTAAACCCTACTGATTATTTGAAATTAATAAATTAGGGAAGATTTAGGGGTTCTCCAAATTGGGGACATTACAAGTGGTATCTGAGCATGTTCCTACCAACCTATGTTAATGTATCTCCATATGTGTGTGCCTTCCATGTGTATACTTTATGACCTACATGTACTGATGCAACTATGTGTATACATTGCATATACTTTGACTTCAAGTGTATATTGTGTACTCATGTGTATACTGGGTGACCTTGGGATGGTGGACAGACCCGCGATGTAGTATGGGATGCACCGAATCCCCTCCCCAGTTGTCAAACTATATACTTAGCTTTGTGGAGTTGAGGATAGGACCCACGGTGTAGTGTGCAACGCACCAATTTCTTTCTATCTAGGATGCATTATGGACATGTTGAGTATTTTGTCATTGATGTCAAACTGCTTGAGCTACTAGCCTGTGTGGTTGAGCTACTTGCTTGTGTGTTTGAGCTACTCACTTGTGTGCTTGAGTTGGGTGCTTGCTTGCTTGAGCTACTTATCTGCTTGGTTCAGCTAATTGGTTGTTTGCCTTAACTTCTGATTTATGTGGTTTTAAGCTATAAAGAGTATATTATGACTTGTGTGTACTCATATGTAAATGTGTATCCATGCGACTTATGTGTATTTATATGTATACTTCATGTGTATTCGCGTGTATGCTTCATTCTTCCTATGAGCACTTTATGTAGTCAAGTGTGGCTTATATGTATTCAAGTATACCCAAGTGTATACCTTGTGACTTATGAATTCAAGTGTATTCAAGTGTGGCTTATAAGTATTCAAGTATATCCAGGTGTATACCTTGTGACTTATGAATTCAAGTGTGGTTTATATGTATTCAAGTGTATCAAAAGTGTATACCTTGTGACTTATGAATTCAAGTGTATTCAAGAGTGGCTTATATGTATTCAAGTGTATCCAAATGTATACCTTGTGACGTATGTATTCAATTATATTCAAGTGTGACTTATGTATTCAAATGCATTCAAGTGTATACCATTGGACTTTGTGTATTCAAGTGTATCCAAGTGCATACTATGACTTATATTCAAGGGCCTTCAAGTAAATACTTTGTGGCTTACATTATGATTTGTGTGTGATCATGTGTATACTTTGTGTTTTGTATTCATGTGCATACCTTGTATTTTAGTTGTACTCATGTGCATATCTTGCAACTTGCGTGCAGTCACTTTGTGACTTATGTGTGTTTATGGGTATACCTTGTAACCCACATATATTCCGGTATATACTATGTGTATTTATGTTCATGCTTCATTAAGTATATCCATGCATTTGCTTCATTCCAGATGTGCCATTAACAAAGATTACTCCATGGGTGTTTATGATTACTACATAGTATAAGAACTGTGCCTATCATTGAATTATTATTAGTATCCAAATTCAATAATGACAAGTAACTATCGAAGGAAAAAAGTGGGATTCCCTCAAACTTGGGATACAAAAGAGATCGAAGAAACCAACTAAGAATAGAACCCTTGCAAATTAGGTTGATGTTTGAACTGTGAAGGGACTTCAATGTTAGGTACCTTGAATAAATTTGATACGAATCAAGTTTTAACAAAATTGATTACATAAGTATAAGTTAAGTTAAATCGTGGACCCATAAACCACAAACCCTAGGATCATTCTCACCTCAAAATTGGTTGAAAGTGATTGCTTGAGGACAAGCAATCTTGGGTGGGGTGGACTATCATGTCCCCAAAATTGTAGCACCCAAAATACAAAGTACTGAAAATACTACATCAATATTAAAAATATAAATATAACGAAATGCAATTTAAAATATCATTATAATTATACTTATCACTGATAATATCATAATTATAATAGTCGAATATAAAATATGAATATCAAACGATCATCAGTATAATATTTTAATATAAAATTATATAAGGAACATTACATACACATAATTCAGATTGCATAAATAAATATATATTTGAATTACATGCCATAGGAAAATACCTGTGAAATTTCCAACAAGGACTTCTCATTTAGCGAATAGAATAATCAATGGGAATCGATTAACCTTCAATGATAATCATCTCCATAAGTTGGCTATACTAGTATTGCGACGCCCAACAAGAGGCACTCTAGCAAGCAGCTCCTGATAGACATGTAATAATAACCTGCTGCCTTCTCTGATTCCACATCACCCCAACAAATGCAACATTACTACTAGGCCCACATTAGAGCTCCACAAGCCCATGTATGATGCAAAATGAAAACACACTAGCGGCAGAAATCTTCAAAATAAGAGACTCGATATCATTTGTATATTGGTAAATATATTTATGCCGATAACACTCCTACAGCCGCACAAGGAATGGTCACGTATATTGCCTAAAGTCAAAGGAAATCAATCTATTTCAATCATCTACCACTGACTTGGAAGCGATTAATCACAATAGGAATACTTATGCCGATTCCAAAAGTCATGATTAAAGAATGATTTTGACAAATTAAACAAGGCGATAGTTGCCAAAGGACGTACCCCTTGGAGAACAAAAGATTGGGACTGTTGGCAAAGCAAGTTATAAAATGATAAGATAGATTCAAACAGGGAGATATAACTACGGGTTGGAGGAATAAGAAGTATTACTAGTAGGAGAACGGGTTGATCATTGTTAGAGACTGCACAATAATAAAGAACATTAGATACGTAGCCAGGGGGAAAATCCAAATGTTGTAAGAGAGGCTTACTCTGAAGTAGCATCCAAGGAGGGACACTTACCCTGGAATATTCCGAGCCAAATTTTTTCGATTTTTTACAATTTCAAATTACAAGCGCCCGTTAAGGTTAGATGATAAACCAAAACGTACTGAAGCAACTCTAACCAGTATGTACACCAGGATCCCGATGTGGGCAAGGTGTGAGCATTGGTCAGAGGATCTGAATCAAACTGCTTATGCAAAAAGCAACTCTAACCAAGAATGGCGCCGATGATGGCGAGCATATGGTCAGAGGATCTTCTACTCTAAATACTGAAAGGGAACTCAACGTCAAGTATGTGCTACCCAATCCAATGCGGAGTGAGGGGCGACCATATGACGGAGTGATTACAATAACAATGCTTGAAAGAGAAATGCTGAAAGCTGAAAACACTCAACACCCAGAATGTGCTTGCTAACCCAGAATGGGAGAGTAGCTACCATAGGGCGGAGATTTATCTATTACAACAAGAACTGAAGGAAGAATAAGTATTACAATAACGATGAGCAATAATAAGAACAACTGGTCAGTACTACTGCCAGCTTACAAAGATGTCATTGCCTGCAATATCAAGACTTAAGATGCTCTTTCAAATGATGCATTCAACAAGGAAGCTTCTGCAAAGTATACAATGAAATCTCAACACCAACCAGATAAGGAAGATGCAGATTTCTTAAACTGTCATACAAATCTGCACTTTTTGTCATAAAACCAGCAACCTATGAATTTACTCATATGCTCATAACTCTCTCATTTCTCACCCAAATGATCTCAAATCTGATGCAATAGACCCTCAAAATGATGGCACCTAACTTAGTAATAAGAAATGGCATCTAAAAATGGTTATTAATTACTGACACGAATCCCAATGCACTCTAGAAAGTTCGGCCTTCAAGGAATGACGGATTTGCATTATAAAATCATAAGCTTCGTATTAAAATCTGCAAATATTCATGAAGGGGCGCCCTTACCAATAAGATGCAATGACACAATACCCAGAACGAGATTATTTTTGTTTTCTGATTTACAAATGAAAACACGGATCTGCTGTAGCTTAAAATGCAATTTCCAGAAATTAACTAATATGCTATAATCTGATCTAGACAGCCACAAGCTGATTACAATGCACACAACTCAAAGCAAACTCACAAACTAGACTAAATCACCACTAGTTGCTATATTGCAAGCAAGAAGCGATGCCCGAGCTAGGAGGCCTTCATTCCTCGAAGCGATCCCAAAGCCAATCTGGCAGCATAACATTCCTGTAGACAAAAGATAATTAATTGAGGATCAAAGTGTTCCTTTTATAATTTTCGGTTGACTCTTCTCGAAACCCTAACCTTCTCTTAAGAGTCAAACCCTAATCCTTCAACCAATGGCATCCTTTCCTTCAAGCTGCAATTTTTGACTTTTAAATATTAAATTATTCCTTCATTGAAGTTGGCGTCCACTTTTGCTTGGGGAATAATTCTTTTAATAAGAATTATAATCAATTCCTTTAATGAGGCGCCCACCCATAAAGAACCTCTTTTAAACACAACTTAAAGTAAAGTTGCTAGGCCAAGGGTCAATGTTAAAATATAACATTAAACATAACTTCTTTAAAATAATTCAACTTATCACCTCAAACTGTATCCCGAGGCCAGAATCTGAATATGCCAATTGAAACAGCTGAAGAGGAAAGTCAACAGCCTGAGACCAACCTGTTTACTGCCCAAAATAGTATTTACTAAAAATAGTAAATTCCCGAAGATGCTCAGAATGCCCAGAAGAACATACCACTGCGAAGCTCTCTGAAAACCCAGAAAGAATCCGCCATTGAAACAACCAACTCCGAGCAAGAACTTCCTTAAAAATAGGAAACCCTAATTTTACCTTCCGACTAGCCTACGGGTCTCCGGAATAGGCCAACGGTCACTGAAAATATCAGGCTTGAGTTGGGGACATTACAATCCGCCCTTCCCAAAATTGCTTGTCCCCAAGCAATACCACCACAACTTCAGAAATTTTAAAACTAATCCATACGCAAACAAGTATGATCCCTGGTTCCCAAGTGCATCTCAGGAAGGACCCACCACGCCGATGCTGCACCACTTTGATCACATCAATGAAAATATCATGCCGATGCTGCACTGACTCCCCTTGTAACTCCAACGTGTTACCATCTATGATACTCGAACTGAAAGATCTTAAAGATCTTAAAGGACTGAGATTAATATCAAGTAACGTCTCATGTCCACGATGCCCAAAGTCAACAATATCAACCATACCATTGTCAACCACAATTCTAGGCAAGAAGGATAGGCTGCTCATCTCAAAATCAAACTCCTCAACATACCTCCACATGGTAACAAACGAAGCCCTGATGGTAAAAGTGTCATCTTCAAATCTCCTTGCAAAGAGGAAATCAATCCTTTGCAAGAGCTCAACCAACTCATACTCACGTCTCCTCATGGAGCTACTATGCACCAACTGAATTATACTGACACCACCAAGAAGAATACAAAAAATTCTCATAGTTCCAACCTCATGAGTCTCAAAATGATGAATCAAAACAAGTTGTAGTTCGCTGTCCCGAACCAACAATGAGAGAAAACTCTCAAGGTTAACACCACAAACATTCATAAGATGAACTCCGAGAATAGGATAAGTGTGAAGGAACAAATAATATCTGCTATTCAAGGCTGAAGTCAGCGAAGTGCAGTCTGATTTTAGTACTTCACACAAGAAAAAACAGCAGCACCAAAGAAATTCCCAAGTGTGAGTGTATGATATGAGCATAGAGTTGCAAGGTAACACCTCAAAAATGCCCGGAAAACATACTAGAGCAATCTCCATCTGAAAACTACCACCTCGTTGGCAAGTGGTGATGGGAAAACTCTCCCAAACGAGAGTAACTCCACAAGTAACAGGGCTGGTCTGCCTCCAACCAGCAAGCACGAGTCTCAAAATCTGCTCTTGTCTTAGCCAAGGATCAACGCCAAGAGCAACCAATTGTTCCTCTTTCCAATCCATACTCAAAATTTCTCTCCAATCCATTTGTTGATGAACAAACGGAACCATCAAGGGGCTGGTAAAGAAAGTAACAACATCATTAATACTGAAATTTTGATCCTTATCCCTCCAAAAGTCCTTCTTTCCACAAGTAATAAGCTCTATCAACCCATATTGAGAATCCCAAGCATGGATACCCAACTGAAAATGGATTTCAACACAATGCAAGGAAATCTCAATGCATCCCCAAGAGCTAGTAAGGATCAAGTGTGTACTAAAGAGATTGATACCTCCTCTATTGAACCCTTGAAGCCCATCCATGAAAGTTTCAACAACAATGGGGCATGAAATATTAAATGACCTCAAATCCAACTTCAAAAATGGACTAATAAGTGCCAAAGCATCATTCAACCAAAGGGATGGATTGACAAGCATACAAACATCAAGTTCTGGTCCATCTTTCTTCCCTGCTTCATGAGTAACAATACTGAAATTTTTGCTGCTTGCTGCTGTAATGAAGTTACCAGCAGCTACCAAATCTTGCCTTGCTAACACCTTGGTGTTGAAGATGTTGAAATCTCCTCGAATCAACACTTCCCATGCATAGACTTCATCCTCAAACCCACTTATGCATTCATTACTAATCAACAGACGTGGCACTTCCTCATGGAGTGATATCGAAGCATCCAAGCACTGGAAACCAAACTCAGTTTCATTCTCCATTTCATCCTCTACTTCATAGAGAGGATTATCATAACGTTTCTCATCACCTTCTTGAAAAAGAGGATTGTCATAAACTTGAAAGTCATTCCTTTCATCTTGCTGCTCCAAATCTGCACATGCAACCTTTGATTTTCTTGTGAAACCTTCAAGATCAAACTCCTCTTGAAGACTATCAATCTCATCAATTACTTGCTTGATTTCTCCAGCTCTTCGTGCATCCTCTTGCTCCTTGAAAAGTTTGAAATCTGCAAACTGATCTTCAACCTTTCTTAGAGCCAACTGAGTTTCTTTCAACTTGTCCTTTGTTGATTTAAGCTCCAAAGTGAGCTCATCAACCATACTCTCCCTTTCTTCGAAAACAATGAAGGCCTTCTTTGCAGATTCGACGGCATGATCTCTATCTTCAATCAAGCCTATGTACTCGGATTTCATGGTCTCCAAGGAATCTCTAATTAGTTGCAATTTAGGAAGAGCAACTTCATCTTTAACTCCACTTTGTCTCTCTTCAAACTGAGCCTTCCAATAGAGATCATCAACCAAATTGTGTGTGCGATCAAATAGGGATAGCGCTTGCACTTCTTTTTCAAAAGATACCTTGCATTGATCTTTCCACTCATGCACATGCAAAGATGGTGAACTGCTAATAGGCTGCAATTGAAAATCAGAACTTTTTTTTTTCATCTTTGCTACCCTCATAGCTGTTCCAAGACTCCTTTCCTTCACCACCTACTAGCTGAAATTGCTCAATATCACAAGGAGAATTAGACTCCACAAATTCTTCAATCCAATGCTTACAACCAGCTTCAAGCATTGATAAATTGGATTTGTGTTTAGGAACTCCATCAAACTTTCCATCGTCAAGAGTCATATGATCTTCAAGATCCACTTCCACTTCACTGTCTTCATGATCAAAGTTTATGGCAGCCCCCTCATAGCTTTCAAAGCAATCAGAATTTTGAACTTCATCAGGATCAAAGGGAAACTCATCCCACACAATTTCTTTGTCATCACTAAATGCCTTCACTCCTGGATCCCAAGTGCTAGAGGATTGATTGTTTTGATCAAAAGGAAAGTGCTCTTTGTGCTTCTCTTGGAGGGTTGACTCTTTGAATAGGTCACCACCCAACTCACTTAAACTGATATCTTCATACATACCTCCCTTCAATGGCTTGGTTTGAAGATCAAACCCAAAACCACCCTTGACACTGTCACTAAAATGAAGTAAAGAATCTTTAGTGCTAGCTGTTTGGGAAACCTTATCATCTATATCTTCAATGAACCCATCATCTATAGGTATTTTTCTGATCTCATCATGAATAGTCGTATGTATGCCAAAAAGGTCTTCTTGATCACTTGTCATAACTTCATCTTGTGAAAACTCTTGAGGAGTTTGAACAGCAACAAGAGGAAAACTATCCATCACTAAATCTTCAACAAGAGGAGGTACAAACACATCGAAATCATTACCAACATCATCACTTTGGTAACGGTCATAAGCTGATTCAAAGACACCAATAGTATTTCCTTCAACTTGCTCTTCTTCACTTGCTATCACATGCAAGTCCAGGGGCGTATTATGAGTCTCTACCCTTAACTCTTCACTTGCCAAGGTATCTTCATCAAGCTCACGTTCATTTTGATGTGATATGTGCACCTTGTTTGTGCCATCTTCAATGCTAGATGACTGATTTTTCTCTTCAACTTGCATATTTGTCGGCTGCAATTCACAAATGGGTACTTCATCTCCTTTCTTCTTTGATTCTTCAACCAAAGCTTGTTCTGCTTCCCTTTTTATCATTTTCCTAATGTGGTCCACCATCTTCGACTTTTCGGGCTCCAATGACGCCACACACTTCAAATGGGAATCAAATGAAACATTGTACCTATAATCATCTGGCATGGTTTGATATTGCTCACGGAGTTTGGCAGCCTCATCTTCACATTGTCTTTTAAACTGTTTGGCATATTCAATGAAGTCCCTTACGACATCACTAACCTTTCCTTCCTCCAATGCCCTAGTTGAATTTGACTTCTCACGACCCATAGACCTTAGAAAATGCGACATCTTTGAAACTTCTGAAAGCTAATACTGAACTCAGCTCTCACCTCTGATGTAGAATCTGTTTTTTCTGTCCAGTGAATTCTGATGCGCACAGGATGGCAAGATCTTGGCTCTGATACCACTGGAATATTCCGAGCCAAATTTTTTCGATTTTTTACAATTTCAAATTACAAGCGCCCGTTAAGGTTAGATGATAAACCAAAACGTACTGAAGCAACTCTAACCAGTATGTACACCAGGATCCCGATGTGGGCAAGGTGTGAGCATTGGTCAGAGGATCTGAATCAAACTGCTTATGCAAAAAGCAACTATAACCAAGAATGGCGCCGATGATGGGGAGCATATGGTCAGAGGATCTTCTACTCTAAATACTGAAAGGGAACTCAACGTCAAGTATGTGCTACCCAATCCAATGCGGAGTGAGGGGCGACCATATGACGGAGTGATTACAATAACAATGCTTGAAAGAGAAATGCTGAAAGCTGAAAACACTCAACACCCAGAATGTGCTTGCTAACCCAGAATGGGAGAGTAGCTACCATAGGGCGGAGATTTATCTATTACAACAAGAACTGAAGGAAGAATAAGTATTACAATAACGATGAGCAATAATAAGAACAACTGGTCAGTACTACTGCCAGCTTACAAAGATGTCATTGCCTGCAATATCAAGACTTAAGATGCTCTTTCAAATGATGCATTCAACAAGGAAGCTTCTGCAAAGTATACAATGAAATCTCAACACCAACCAGATAAGGAAGATGCAGATTTCTTAAACTGTCATACAAATCTGCACTTTTTGTCATAAAACCAGCAACCTATGAATTTACTCATATGCTCATAACTCTCTCATTTCTCACCCAAATGATCTCAAATCTGATGCAATAGACCCTCAAAATGATGGCACCTAACTTAGTAATAAGAAATGGCATCTAAAAATGGTTATTAATTACTGACACGAATCCCAATGCACTCTAGAAAGTTCGGCCTTCAAGGAATGACGGATTTGCATTATAAAATCATAAGCTTCGTATTAAAATCTGCAAATATTCATGAAGGGGCGCCCTTACCAATAAGATGCAATGACACAATACCCAGAACGAGATTATTTTTGTTTTCTGATTTACAAATGAAAACACGGATCTGCTGTAGCTTAAAATGCAATTTCCAGAAATTAACTAATATGCTATAATCTGATCTAGACAGCCACAAGCTGATTACAATGCACACAACTCAAAGCAAACTCACAAACTAGACTAAATCACCACTAGTTGCTATATTGCAAGCAAGAAGCGATGCCCGAGCTAGGAGGCCTTCATTCCTCGAAGCGATCCCAAAGCCAATCTGGCAGCATAACATTCCTGTAGACAAAAGATAATTAATTGAGGATCAAAGTGTTCCTTTTATAATTTTCGGTTGACTCTTCTCGAAACCCTAACCTTCTCTTAAGAGTCAAACCCTAATCCTTCAACCAATGGCGTCCTTTCCTTCAAGCTGCAATTTTTGACTTTTAAATATTAAATTATTCCTTCATTGAAGTTGGCGTCCACTTTTGCTTGGGGAATAATTCTTTTAATAAGAATTATAATCAATTCCTTTAATGAGGCGCCCACCCATAAAGAACCTCTTTTAAACACAACTTAAAGTAAAGTTGCTAGGCCAAGGGTCAATGTTAAAATATAACATTAAACATAACTTCTTTAAAATAATTCAACTTATCACCTCAAACTGTATCCCGAGGCCAGAATCTGAATATGCCAATTGAAACAGCTGAAGAGGAAAGTCAACAGCCTGAGACCAACCTGTTTACTGCCCAAAATAGTATTTACTAAAAATAGTAAATTCCCGAAGATGCTCAGAATGCCCAGAAGAACATACCACTGCGAAGCTCTCTGAAAACCCAGAAAGAATCCGCCATTGAAACAACCAACTCCGAGCAAGATAAAAATAGGAAACCCTAATTTTACCTTCTGACTAGCCTACGAGTCTCCGGAATAGGCCAACGGTCACTGAAAATATCAGGCTTGAGTTGGGGACATTACATACCCGCTCCACAAATCAGGATGTGGAGAAATTAACTGAATCTATAGCAGAACTATACTGTGCTTGTTGGGTATGGAGACCAGATAGGAAGCATTTCACATCTACAAGTGGCTATTAGTGCTCCTCAAACTTGGTGTGATCAAAAGTAGTTTGATGTTCCCATTTCAAACCCCCATATCCTCCCAGGTTTGGGTATCATATGTCTTCTTGCTAAATGCATATCTCTTATCTGATTATGTAATAAAGTAAGTGCCTGTAAATGGCCATGGGGATATACATACACATATATATACGCACTACTTATGTTATACCATAGTGATGCATTCAACAATCATTAATCCTTATTCATAATTATGTATTGGATCTAATCTATTTGTTCCCCTTAAGCAATGTGTTCTAAACAAAAGCGATTGAGAGGAGAAGAGAAAAAAGACCAATTATCTGCCTACACACCCCAGGTACAATATGTTACTCTATTGAAATGTAGAACAAGAAAGAAAGGCATTGCGATTGGATAAAGGACAAGGGAGTTCTTGTAATGTCCCCTTCTCATCAGTGATCAGCTCAGTTGCTCATTAGCCTATTCTGAAGGCTTGTAAGCTCGTTGAGGTAAAATTAGGGTTTCCTTGCTTGGAAGTTTGAGGCATTTCTGGGTGTTTACTATTTATAGTAAATACTATTTTTGGCAGTGGTCATGTTGGCAGTGCTTCAATATGTTTCTATTATTGTTGGAGCAGTTGGTAATTTTGGTGCAGCTTTCAAAATGCAGTATTTGTTGGCAATTATTTAATAAAAGGCAATTAATATTATGTTTCCTTGTTGACCCCTTGGCCAAGGAAGATAACTTCAAGTTGTGTTTAAAAGGTGGACTTGAAGGGGGACGCCCTCATAAAGGAAAAATTAAAATTTAATGAAGTTTTAATTGCCATGAAGTTGGACGCCTTTTTGAGAAGGAATTAATAACTTTGGAAATTTGAAAAGTCTCAAATGTGACTTTTGGCATACCATGAGGGAAATTTGAAGAGTCATCTCTTTCTCTTTAAAAATGTAGCTTTGCTCCAGCATTTGGCATCCATTGTTAATTGCTAAAGTTATGCTGTCGAAATGACATTGTGATTATTTCTTCGAGGGATGTTTACCTCCTAGATTTCAATCAATTTCGTGTTTGAAAGACAACACCTAATTGGTTTTATTGCTGCTTCTCATCCAAACTAGCATATTGAGCTTATTGTTGAAAAATTTTGAAGTTTTTATCATTTCCGAGTTGCTAGTTCATCTATAGCTAAAGTGGATTTTTGTATGCAGCTCTTTGAATAAAATTATTTTGCTTGTGGGTACTTTACCAATCATTCTCCATGTCCAAGGCGACCCCATTGCTGCAATATGAGAATTTAATTTTGAGTTGCTGATTTTTAAGGAAGAAATCAACCCTCAAGAAGGCCATACCATTCTAAGGGCATTGGGAATTGTGCAAATAAATTAATGACTGCCTTTTGAAGCTGTTTCTTCATGGTGACTTGGGCGCCTATCCCCCAGGGGTTCATTGCAAAAGACTTCACTCAATTTGGAGGTAAATTGATCAAGTTATGAGCATTTCATGGTGTTCTCTGTTTGCTGATCAAAATTTCCAAAACTCAGATTTTTATATCAGATTGCATTAGTTTTCTGTTTTTGGCCTTTACTTCATCATTTGAGGGATAAACATTGTGAAGCATTCATTCTTTACATCTTAGCATTATTCTCTATCATTGTAATACTTGTAATTTGCAGATTCCTTGATTGTAAGGTTGAGATTTAGTAATACTAATCCAACCATTGTTATTGCTGCAATTATTTGTTATAATTTCACATTAAGTACCCCTAGATGGTTTACCGCCAGTGTGGAGAATAAATGTAATCTATCTTGTACTGTAATCTCGCTTGAACCCACTGTCAAGTTGTGAATTCCCACTCATGAGTGGATGCCCGCCACAGTGGATGAATTAGCTAGTTTGAAAATTCTATGGCTGGTTATCCGCCTAAATTTCTTTAAATTTGTACTAAGTACTCTACCATATGTTCGCACCTTGCTTTCAAAAGGATCTTGAGTGCACATTCTTGGCGTGCAGTTTATCTTCCATTTCCAGTTGTTTCAGTTTCAATATTGAGTTATTGATCCTAGGGATCCTCTGACCATATGCCTGCCCCTCTTCCTTAAGTGGTTTTAGGGCGCATTCTTGGTTAGAGATGCTTTGATAGAGGTTTGGTTTTGGCGCTAACGCTAATCAAATTGGCCAAGTGTTGGTTATTGTGTAAAAACTGTGGCAAAAAATTGGTTAGCATATTTTACTTCTGCAAGATCGGAGAATGTGAAAATCCAAAAAGGCTCCAGCAGATCACACCCAGGTAAGTATAAATACTAGAATAAATTCAATTCTCCCTATATTGCTAAATGTGAAATGGTGTATGTATTATTGATCTCTATATGAATAGATTTAATATGTAAAATTAAAATATGGACTGCATTTTGATAATCTGATTGTAGTGATAAGGGAGTTGAGGGCCTACAAGGAGGGGAAACAGCATTGGGGTCATCCTCTAAGTACACCACCCCATGGTGGATGGTTGAGGCCTGCCACATGTGGGCCAAGAGGGGTGTACTGCTTTTGGTCTTAGAGGGAGTGACTTCCCGGGGCACCCTGCTATAGCTACACCCTCAACCTCCCAACAGGATTAAGTGATAATGGTTCTAATAAAGGGGAACAATGATAGGACACCTCACTAGGCACACCACCCCATATGGATGGCAAGGGGCCACATGGGGCCAAGAGGGGTGTACTGCTCTTGGGCCGAGGATTTCTTGGGCACCCTATTAGACCATTATGTTCAAGGAAGAATGAATTAGGAAATCTAAAGAAAATTCAATATATTTATAATATGATATTGTCTTTATTTATAAATGTTTACTAACATATTTGCTGGTCTTAACAGTTAGTTGTACTACTAATCTTTCCTTGTTTCTTTACATATTCAATGAGAGCATCATATAATATTATCTGTAAATACTTTATAATTTTGTATTGCAGGGACCTAATCAAGTTATACATATTCCCTTAACCCAATTTGATTATTTGAAATTGATAAATTAGGGCAGATTTAGGGGTTCTCCAAATTGGGGACATTACACGTTTATATTCCAGATAGGGTACACGCTAAATTAGATAGTAAGCCCAAGAAATGTAGTTAGAGACAAACATGTAAGAACACATGAAAATGTCTACTAAAAAGGTTATTATCAGCAAACATGTTTATCTTGATGAGGATGATGGTCTTGTCAGTGCTGATTTTCTGTCAAAACCAGCAGAGAAATCATATTCTTTGTGTATTTTGAGTCCTGATGACAAGAATTCAGATGGTACCAAATGTGCAGGAGGTTCAAGACTATTTTGGAGCCAATAAAGGAACTAAAATGCCTACTAGAGAGGCTGAACTGAAGGCTGGCATGCCTTTTGTACAGGTTAGTAGTGCCACTTTGTTAGATTTGATCAGACTTGGTTTATTTGAGTAGGTTGTGCCAATAGGAAAAAAGTGGTATAACACTACTCAAAGGAATTTAACGCATGACAAACTAGACATCAAATACTACTTCAAGACCAAAAAGAAATGTCAAATAAGGTATATGACTCTCTCACATTTGACGGTAGTTATGATTCTGCTTTTGTTGATAACAATGTCAAGTAGCCTCGTTTTTATAATAAGCACATGGAAAGTCAAAGTGGGAGGCAGCCATGAAATATAGCTTAGTGTTATTGATCCAAAAGCTAGCCAAGTTGTTCAGATCGGAAGGTTCCATACTCAAGTATATGTTGCAGGTTCACTTGCAGCAAGGAGTAGGTCACCTTTAGCAGTGCTACAGCTCTTTGCCTAGCCATTGCAGTAGTCCAGTAAGCTGCTGCGGTCATTTTCTAACATGCTGCAGGTGTCATATTTTCATTCCAAGTGGAATAGGGTCCTGAAAGGGAGTTGTTGACCCTGGGCAGATTATTTGGTGATGGTTCTCCTGCCGCACTCATCATTTGGGGTGATTCGTATTGCTTCCAAAAATGTTGCAAGTGTCAGGAAGGATGGACAGCAAATGAGTGAGTGGAAAATGGTTTTGTAGACGTCTTGGAAGTGGCCTAGAACATCATCATGGAGTCTGTGGAACCAATCAACCATATCAATACCTGCTGAAAGCTAATTCTGGAGGAATGCAACAGCTGTAAGTCATTTAGGGCAGGAGAATGCAATAGGTATGGTGCTATCCCTTATAATCAGTTGTTTGACTTGCTTTGGCCCATTTTGTGTCTCTCCAATTCTTGGCGGCATTAGTTAGGACAGTGGCCCATTTGTGCATTGTTACCAGGTTATTTTTGCCAAGGAGTCCTGATAATTTGTTCCTCTTGGCAAGTGACTACTTTGCATTGCTAGCAACAATTATGGCTAAGACAGAGGTTGTTTGGCTTGTCTGCACAAGAGTTTAGTTGACAAGTAGGAAATTGCTAATGGACAACTTTTGGTATGTCAAGGAACAATGCACCTTCCATTGTTGCACAGCCAAATAAGGATTTAAGGAAACCAAGGATTCATTAGTGAGGTTCAGTTGGCTCAAGAAACATTCTCAATGCTGATTCAAAAAGGAGAAGAGCATTTAGGGTTCTTGTACAGCTCCGATAAGAACATTGCTATGGAAAATCTTGAAATCTTCATGTACTGGGACTATTTTAGTGAATGGTATGCTTGTAGCATACCCTTCCTAGATTTTTTTCACCCATTTGGGTTTTCTCCAGCTGAAAACTAGTATTGTATTTTACATATTGTATCTGCCCTATTATTTGCTTACTTTCCTTTCTGTTATTGAAATTCTAATATTGCTGCAAGTTGATTAAATCAGAAATCCATTAGGACAGATTGCTGAGAATAGGAATTGAAGAACTAGCTTAGAAATTCATTGCTAATGCATCACTAGGGTTATCAATCTAGTGGTTTATGGATTAGGTATGGCACTCCAACATGCTCATAGGAGGTCTTAGGAGTTGAGTCCTGGCTGGGTTATGCTTTTCAAAATTATCGCCCTCCCCAATTTTAGTTATACATACTTTATTTTTGGTTGTACGAGCTCTTTGTATCACTTTTAATTAGCTATTGTAACTTCTACTTTTAAGTCCCATTGACCTACTTAGGTCAAAGTGAACATTAATATAATTTCTTATTTTTCTCAATGCCACATGCACCTCATTCTCTTTTGATGATGTTAGTATTTAACTCGCACCTTTCAATGCAACACAAAATGGAATGGATGTGCAGTAGAACCACTCTTCAAATTAGAAGAAGTTTCCAATAAAATAAAAACTAACCTAAACTAGACAATATGTACTTGCAATTTACAATCTTTATGATCATTTTTGGGGTGGTTCACCATCATGCTGAATAAAATGTAAATGTGTATCTTTTTTGTTTTGCCTATGGTAAAAGGCTAAGGCATTTTCAACACAAGGTAAAATATTTTATGCTTTTTTGACTAAAATAAAATCATATGGCTATATGTGTAATGTCCCCTTCTAATTAATCTTTCGAGAATCAAAGGATTAGCCTATCATGTCGACCCTCGCAGGCTAATGGTTCTGGATAGAGGGTCACTTGATCAGGCACTTGGTCGTTAAATTGCAATGTTGATATCCAGAGTATGGTGTCGAGATGAATTTGTGCGTTAGGCATGATATTTGTGCTTAAAATTATGATCCTCATCTTTTATTTCACCCTCTTTGGCCTAGGGACCATGTGTCTTTTAATTAAAGGGATCACTTTATATTTTTCAGTTACTATTCATCCCTAAAGTGAAAAAGTTATAACTTAAGTGAATAGTGCTCACTTTTTATGAATAGTGTTTTCAATGTAAAATTATCAATATCAAGTGAGAAAGTTCGACCCTCTTCATGTGTTGATGGTTTTTGCTTGATGAACTTGGGAGTGTGGCTTTGGAGGAAGAAGGAGGCTAGGGTTTCCTGATTTCTTGCTGTGGGTGAGCCTGGAGGGGCTTGGATTTCATTTTTGAGTAGCTCGAGGGTGTGAAACACCACCTTAAAGTTGCTGATCAAAGTTTGGTTGCTTCATTTGGAGCCATATGTTGCTGATTGCAAGTTATTAGAGCTATTTTCTAAAAGGGTTTTTGCTGTTTTTGACTCCATTTTCATTTACGAAGGAGCTGTTCGCATTTTGGAGGGGTTTTGGGGCTGATTTATGCATCTACAGCAGCCGTCCCTTCTTGAGGGTTTTATCAACAAGAAGTAAGCAAAACGCCTCTTCTAAGAGGCTGCAATTTCACCAAAAGGGGGCACCCTAGATAGAAGAAGCTTCTCATAGCAGATTTGGAAGGGAGAAGTCTGTGTTCTAGCTGTTACGAGCAATTTATAGGGGTTTGTCCCTGTAGCAAAGCACTATTCACAGTGCTGTTTTGCTGTAAGTTAAAGCTTGGTGTAAGATTAATTTAGCCTGAAATCTGATATAAGCTATATGTTGTATGCTCCTTATTATGTAATATAGAAATTGTATTTGGCTTCCAAAATGAGTCTTCACTTGATGTATCTTAGTAGATTAGTATATTAAAAGTCTTTACTTCATGTACATGTTCTTTAGCTTTTATTTAGCATTATTAGGAAGTAAATTCAAAAAAACACAAAAGACAAAATACAAACAAACGAAAAATCATCCCTACAAAACACAGTGAAACAAATTAGCAAAGTAGTGGAACACTATAGTGGTATCAAAGCCCTGGTCCTGCCATCTTGGAGGGTCAAAGTTTCACATGAGAAATCAATATAGATATTACACTCGCAGAAGTGCGGAGCAAGTAGACAATTGGCAAGAGGATAACCCGTTTGAAGATATACCAGAAGCAGAAATGGGTGACAGGGAAGAAGAAGGTCCGCCAAGAAACGAAAGAAGAAATGAGAAAAACAATGCAGATAGAGATGGTAGAGAGTTTTTGAGCGGATGACTCGGCCTTTTGAAGGGTTCACAGCAACAATGCAGCAGCTTGTTCCGCCGATATAGCAGAACCGGGTTGCAGAGGATAACAAGAGTGTGGTTGGGACACCTAGGGCATATCGTGCCCCTTCACGAACTGTAGATAGACCCACTCGTCCTACCTTTTTTAGGGATGAATCAGAAGATGGTAACGCAGAAGAAGAAAGAGAAGAAATATTTGTAGATACTCTCATGGCCACTAATGACGAATGGGAATTGTTGACACCTCAGGTGAGATAACGCCTAAGCTTTAACAGATTCCTGAGTCAAAGAAGAGAGCATTACAGAGACAGACCAACTTGGAGATCAAGAGGACAAAACAGAGATCAACACAGTGATCTCAAGCATGCCACCTCACGTTACCCACATTTGATGGCAATGGGATGGTTACAGCTCAATCTTGGGTCCACAAGTTGGATACCTTCTTGAACCTTCGACCTATGGCAGAGGCAGACGCAATTAAGTATGCTACACTGCATCTAGAGGGAGCAACCCACGATTGGTGGTACCACGGGTTGGTGACCCTACAGAATGATCGTATTACTTCTTATCAAGAGTTTGTTGATCGGTTGATTGAACACTTTGATAGGAAAGATCCGGAAACATATTTCAGAAACCTAGCCCGACTCAAGCAGGTTGGGAGTTTGGAGGGATATATAGATGATTTCCAGCAATTGTCAATTATGGTTCCCAATATATCCGAAAAAAGATTGGTGGTGTTATTCATCGAGAGACTCTTGGAACCATTGAGAGGTTGGATCAAAGCTTTTGATCCCTTGACCCTACAGGAGGTTATGAGAAAAGCAAGAAGCATGGAACTTGCAGCCCCACAAAGCAAGTCCTCATCTAAAGCATCCTCTTCATACAAGGACGGCAAATCATTCTCTAAGAAGAATGAGAAATCAGATTCTAAAGGGAAATCAACAGCCCCATTATTGATGACTTGCACAAGAAGTTGTGCTTCTATTGTAAAGGACCCTATGATGCAAACCACGACTGTCCTTTGAGGCCTACGGGGAAGGCTAACCGAATAATGTGGGCGTACTATGAGGATTCTAAATCTGAAAAATCAGACCAGCACACCGAGCATGAGGAATCCAAGGTGGAAAAATTTGAGAATGAGATTGAAAATAGCGCCGAAACGGAGGAGGAAGTAAAGCTTCAAGAAGCACGACTCACAAGCATACAGCGAAAGGGCTCTTTCAGAATGCGAGGGGTTTTAGCTGGGAAAAAGATCATTACCTTATTGGATACAGGTGTCGCACATAATTTCATTGATGCAAGGCTGGTTGAAAGGCGTGGGATTCAAACAAAAGAATTTGATGGCATAAGAGTGAAGGTTGCAAATGGCTACACTCTTAACTGTGACAGAATGATTCCAGATCTTCCCATGCAACTAAACAATTACAAATTTAAGGCAGATTTCTACATGGTGAACATGGGAGATTCTGATATGGTAAAAGTGATGAAATGGCTTCATGACATTGGGGAGTTTACCCTTAACCTTCGTGATATGGAAATGAGATTTAAAGTGGACGGAAGGAATCATGTGTTGAAAGCCATCCGAGATAGCAATTTCAGAATGATATCTCTCAGTAGAACGGAGAGACTCATGCGACACGACATGATTGAGTGGGCAGTCGAGTGTATGTTGATGCCATCTCAAGAGGAGTGGCAAACCCCAGTTTATCATCTAGACATACAGGAGTTGAGGATTAAACACGCTAAGGTGTTCAGTGAGATTCCACCTGGTAGACCACCAGACCGCGGTATTGAGCACATCATCGAGTTGAAGGTGGGCGCTAAGCCCGTGATTGTCACACCTTACAGGCATCCTAAGCGGCTTAAGGATGAAATAGAAAAAACTATTAAGGAGTTGCTCGCTATAGGACATATCCGACCTAGTAAGTCACCATTCACCTCATTCGTGGTGTTAGTGAAGAAAAAGGCTAGTACCTTGCGGATGTGCATTGATTACAGATTGTTGAATAAAAAAAAATCAAAAACAGGTATCCTATTCCCCAGATTGATGAGCTGATAGATGAGCTACATGGTGCCCGTTGCTTCTCAAAAATAGACTTGAGGTCGGGGTATCATTAGATTCGTGTGAGGGAACAAGACATTGAGAAAACAGCCTTTCGTTGCCATTGTGGACACTTTGAGTTTGTGGTTATGCCATTTGGGCTGACCAATGCACCTGCTACGCTCTAGTCCACTATGAATAGGATCTTCCAGTCACAACTGAGGAGGTTCGTACTTGTCTTCTTTGATGACATCTTGGTATACAACAAGGCTTGGGATGAGCATATTGCACATCTAGACACGGTACTGGGTATTTTGGATAGCGAGTCTTTGTATGCCAAAGAATCAAAATGTGACCTGGGTATGACTGAGTTGCTGTACTTGGGCCATATTATCAGCACAGAGGGTGTGCATATGGATCCCAACAAGGTCAGAGCTATTATTGAGTGGCCGACTCCCGAGAATCTTACTCAGCTTTGAGGATTTTTGGGCTTGTGTGGTTTCTACCGCTGGTTTGTCAGTGGGTATTCATGTCATGCAACGCCACTTACGGACCTGACAAAGAAAGGGGCATTCGTTTGGACTCCTGAGGCACAGGAGTGTTTTGAGAAGTTTAAGCAGTTGATGACTTCTTGTCCTATCCTGGCATTACTAGATTTCACTAGACCCTTTGAGCTTCAATGTGATGCCTCAAGTGAAGGGATTGGCGCAGTCCTCATGCAGGACAAGCATCCGATAGCTTTCGAGAGCTGGAAGTTAAGAGGACCAGAGAGGAGTTACAGCATTTATGACAAGGTAATGTTGGCCATCATGCATGCGTTGGCCAAATTCAAGCAGTACCTCATAGGCAGCAAATTTTGCGTTAAGACCAATCATAACAGCTTGAAGCATTTCCTCGGACAGCAAGATCTCAATGATCGTCAACAGAAGTGGGTTAGTAAGTTGCAATCATACGACTTTGACATCGCTTATGTCAAAGGGACATAGAACGTTGTGGCTGATGCCTTATCACACTGACCACATTTGAACTCTATGGTTGAGATTTCAAAGAATTGGAGACACATGATTATAGCAGAATATGCCAAAGACTCATGGGCTTCCGGCATCGTTGAGGGTTCAGTACAAGATAGCAAATATTTAGTTGTAAATGATCTTATCACTTACAAAGGTAGGATCTTTTTGACCCCAGGATTAGAAATGAAGAACACGATATTAAGGGCCTTTCATGATGTACCTATGGCCGGACATCCCGAATATTTCAAAACTTACAGGCAAGTTGAAATATACCGAGCCAAATTTTTCGTTTTTTTCAATTTACAATTAACAACATTACAGAGCAGTGCACCCGTTAAGGTTAGATGAGAAAACCAAAACGTGCAAGAAAGCAACTCTAACCAGAATGGCACCGATGATGGTGAGCATTGGTCAGAGGATCTAAAATAAACTACTTATGCTGGAAAAGGAACTCGACGCCAAGTATGTGCTACCCAATCCAGAGCGGAGTGAGGGGCGACCATATGACGGAGTGAATACAAACAATGCTTGAAAGAAAGATGCTGATAATTGAAACTACTCAACACCCAGCATGTGCTTGCTAACCCGGAATGGGATAGTAGCGACCATAGGGCGGAGATCTCACTATTACAATAACTTGAATGGAAATGAGAACACAATCTGATTTAAGCAATAATGGATTAACTGCCAGTACTACTATCAGTTTTACAATTAAGGAACCTTTGCCTGCCAATGTCTTATGGAATTAAATGATCAGCATTACATCATAGAAAACCCACTTCAATCTTGAATGGCAATATCATACCACAATGCTATCAAGGAACATGATACAGATTTCTGTTTTTCTGATTACAATTCTGCTCAATAAAGACATAAACAGCAGTCTATAGAATGTCTAAACTGCTCATAACCTTCACGTATGAACTCCAAATGACATATAACAAAGTGCAAGTTGCTCTAAGATAGATAACGCCTAGGAAAGGACACAAACCCTGACTTAAAATGCAACTATCAAATATTGCACAATTCCCAAGAATGCAGAAAGGTACGGCCTGCTGAGAAAAGGCGATTTTCTTTTTAAAAATAATGCAAGCACTAAAAAATCTAGAAACTGGAGAATCTATTCGCCCTTGCCAAACACAGAGAATGAGAAGATACCCAGAAGAATATTTTTTGTCTTTTACAAGATATGAATAACACATGCAATCTGCTGTATAAAATGAAGCTAAAAGGCTGCAACACTAAAATGCCAAAACAGATTTAACTATGCAAAACCGAACACAAATGAAATAGCTAAGATGCACTCACAAGTAGACTAATAATCATCACTAGTCGTTGTCTTTCAAACGAGAAGAGATGCCCAAACTAGGAGGTCTTCATCCCTCGAAGCAATCCAGAATCAATCCGGCAGCATAACGATGTATTTTCCAAGATGACCAAAATGATGCACAAGACTCCTTTTTATAATCTTCGCTTGACTTCACGAAACCCTAGAATCTGATTTTAGGTCAAAATCCCCTCTCCTTAATGATGGGCGTACTTTTGCCTTCAAGCTCTTGATTTGATATTTCATTTAAATATTCAACTTTGAAATATGCGCCTATCATAATCTTGCTTGGACTTAGGAAATATTAAAATATTCTTTTAATGAGGCGCCACCCTCAATGACCACCTTTTTAAACAACATTAAGTCATTAAGTCTAAGCCAAGGGTCAACATTAAAATATAACATTTTAACGTGACTTTTTTTTATTTAAATGACTTAACTCATTTCTCTGAAAATGCCCTGAAGCCAATACTGATGAAGTCAACTGATCAATCTGAAACCGGAAGTCAACCAATCTGAGCTCATCTGGAAACTGCCAAAAATAGAATTTACTAAAAATAGTAAATCCCAAAAAGTACTCTGAATGCTGAGACGAGCATATCACTGCGAAGCCCTCTGAAAACCCAGAAGGAATCCGCCATTAAAACTATCATCTCCGAGCAATGACCTCCTCAAAATTAGGAAACCCTAATTTTAACTTCCGACTAGCCTCCGGGTTCCCAAGGAAAGGCTAACGGTCACTGAAAATGTCAGGATTGAAAAGGGGACATTACACAAGTTCGAGAGCGTTTCACTTGGAAAGGACTCAAGTCAAACGTCCTCAAATATGTCAAAGAGTGTCCACTTTTTCAGCAGAACAAACAAGAACACAACTATCCGACTGGGCTACTTCAGCCACTCCCAATTCCGGACAAGTGGGAATGCTTGTCGATGGATTTCATTATAGGCTTGCCAAAAGCCCAGGGTAGAGACTGTATTTATGTAGTTGTTGATCGCCTCACTAAATATGCTCACTTTTTTCCGATAGCAGCTACATATTCAGCTACACAAGTTGCAGAGTTGTTTTTCCGTGAGGTATTCAGGTTGCATGGGCTACCTCGAAGCATTGTTAGCGACAGGGACAGTCAGTTCTTGAGTCACTTCTGGCAGAAACTATTCGGGCTCTGTGGGACCGAGCTTACTCCGAGCACTAGCTACCACCTGCAAACAGATGGTCAGATGGAAATTGTAAATAAATGGGTGGAAGGATACCTTCGAAACTATATAGCAGGGCAGCAAATGGGTTAGGTGAAGTGGATTCATCTTTCTAAGTATTGTTATAATGCCACTCACCACACGTTAATTCAGATGTCCCCATTCATGGCATTATATGGGTACTAAGCACCAAACTTTCTTGATTTATTGTTGAGTGACAGCAGAGTGCCCAGTGCTGGGGATCTTTTACAAGAGAACCAAGACATTATGAGAGCTCTCCGTGAGAACATTCAAAAGGAACAGAATCAACAAAAACAGTATGCGGACCAGAGGAGAGTGGAGCATTCTTTTGAGGTTGGGGACATGGTGTATTTGATGTTACAGCCCTATTGTCAATCCACTCTTAGGAAAAGTGGTGCAAAGAAACTGAAGCCCCGGTACTATGGACCCTTTAGAATCATCAGGTGGATAGGCGAAGTGGCCTATGAGTTGGATCTATCGGCAGATAGCAAGGTGCACAACGTATTCCATGTATCACGCCTCAAGAAGGCATTAGGACATCGCATTGTTCCGTCGATAGCTTTACCACCCCTAGATGATGAGGGGAAATTGATTTTAGTTCTTGAAGCCATCTTGGATGTCAGAGAGAGACAGTTGCGGAGACGGGTTATCAAGGAATACCTGATTAAATGGAAGGACTTGCCGGTAGAAGATGCTACATGGGAGAGCGAGGACATTCTACAGTATCCGGAGTTGAGATTACTTGGGGACAAGCAATTTTAGGGAGGGCGGACTGTAATGTCCCCTTCTAATTAATCTTTCAAGAATCAAAGGATTAGCCTATCATGTCGACCCTCGTAGGCTAATGGTTCTAGATAGAGGGTCACTTGATCAGGCACTTGGTTGTTAAATTGCAGTGTTGATATCTAGAGTATGGTGTCGGGGTGAATTTGTGCATTAGGTGTGATATTTGTGCTTAAAATTATGATCCTCGCCTTTTATTTCACCCTCTCTAGCCTAGGGACCATGTGTCTTTTAATTAAAGGGGTCACTTTATATTTTTCAGTTACTATTCATCCCTAAAGTGAAAAAGTTATAACTTAAGTGAATAGTGCTCACTTTTTATGAATAGTGTTTTCAATGTAAAATTATAAATATCAAGTGAGAAAGTTCGACCCTCTTCATGTGCTGATGGTTTTTGCTTGATGAACTTGGGAGTGTGGCTTTGGAGGAAGGAGGCTAGGGTTTCCTGATTTCTTGCTGTGGGTGAGCCTAGACGGGCTTGGATTTCATTTTTGAGTAGCTTGAGGGTGTGAAACACCACCTTAAAGTTGCCGATCAAAGTTTGGTCGCTTCATTTGGAGCCATATGTTGCTGATTGCAAGTTATTAGAGCTATTTTCTACAAGGGTTTTTGCTGTTTTTGACTCCATTTTCATTTACGAAGGAGCTGTTTGCATTTTGGAGGGGTTTTGGGGCTGATTTATGCATCTACAGCCAGCTGTCCCTTCTTGAGGATTTTATCAACAAGAAGTAAGCAAAACGCCTCTTCTAAGAGGCTGCAATTTCACCAAAAGGGAGCGCCCTAGATAGAAGAAGCTTCTCATAGCAGATTTGGAAGGGAGAAGTCCGTGTTCTAGCTGCTGCGAGCAATTATAGGGGTTTGTCACTATAGCAAAGCACTATTCACAGTGCTGTTTGGCTTGGTATAAGATTAATTTAGCTTGAAATCTAATGTAAGCTATATGTTGTATGCTCCTTATTATGTAATGTAGAAATCGTATTTGGCTTCCAAAATGAGTCTTCACTTGATGTATCTTAGTAGATTAGTATATTAAAAGTCTTTACTTCATGTACATGTTCTTTAGCTTTTCTTTAGCATTATTAGCAAGTAAATTCAAAAAAACACAAAAGACAAAATACAAACAAACGAAAAATGAGCCCTACAAAACACAGTGAAACAAATCAGCAGAGTGGTAGAACACTACAAGATGCTTGTGTTGTTAAACTAAATGCAGAGACTGAGCAACGCAAGTACACATGGATTGGATACATTAACACATAAACATGAATGTTGTGGTAAATTAAATGTCGGACTCAATAAAAAGCAACGATCCACATCTTTGAGCTGGCCTGCAATACAATGCTTGCAAATTTGCCAACGCATTTTAATCCTTAGCACACATAATAAGACATCCCAATGAACATTTATTAGCAACATAGGCAAAATAAATTTTATAGAATGAATATAACAAATACTAGATTACAAGAACACTTGATGCACAATAATTGCAGCAACATGCAGGCATGAGAATTACCATTGATTGATAAAACTAAGTGCAAAAAGGCACTTATTTATACTGTTTACAAAGCTATTGCATGAAAATAAATAAAAAGCTAACTACTACTTATACTCTAAGAATCACTCATTGCATAAAATGCAATTTTTATTACTAGTTTTTATCCTCTAATACTAAAACAGTAAAACTAAAACCATGCCAAATCTAGTTATGTTGTAAATTGAATTTATTGCAAACTATGACTTAATGCTCACATCTCTTGCATGGTGAGAGATCTAAAAGTAGGTGATCTAAAAAAACCTAACTCCAAGCTATAAATAGCAATCGCTAAAAATAGCATAAGGCTGAAAATAGTACAGGATCCTTGTACTAAAAATAGCATGGGCTATAAATAGTTCTAGCTAGCTAAAAATAGCAAATCCAAGAACATGCTCTTCTCTTTGAAAATGGTGAAGGACAAGCTATTTTTAGTGCAGGCTAGAAATAGACTTTTAGATAGGTGGCTCTAGATACCTTCGATGATTTCAAAATTTTTCCACTCATCATAGCTAACCCTTCGAAAACTTTGAAAATATACTCATACATCCCTCTATTGTATATAGGCATGTCAATCCTCTATCAAACACATGCCTACTTTGTATTGGCATTAACATAGAAGTTTCATGAAAAATCACCTTCTTTGTATCAGCACCTGCACCTATACACAAGGCTTGAAATGTTCAAAAATGTCTTCTTTGTATTGGTGTGAGCACCTATACACAAGACTTGAAATTTTCAAAAATCCACCATCTTTGTATTGGTGTGTGTTGCTAGTTAGGCACGTGCTCCTTCACAAGGTGGGAAATTTTAGTAGAACTCTAAGCCAATGTATTGGCACACCAACAACCTTTAGTGCACACCATTGGTCTAAAACAATTTTTTAATTTTAGGATTTCTTTACATTGATGTGTGCCCACTCCTTGGCGCATACCAAAACATTGAAATTTTTTGTTTCTATTTTCAACATTTGAGAAGGTGTAATGTCCCTAATAGGAACTATACTAATTTTACCCTAAATTACCAATTTCCCAAGAAAACAAAGGATTTAGAGGGTACCTTGGCTTGATTTAATCCTGCAAACAAATAGAGATCAATTACAATATAACTTAACAATTAGAGTATCATGATTGAACATTAGCAAATCCCACAGTAAACTAGTTAATCCAATTATCACCATACCCGGGGGATGCTCAACCATGGGGGCCACGGAAGAGAATAACGTGATAGGGTGTCTTAGCCTCTCTAGGCCCAAGGACAAATATACTATCTTCCTTGGCCTCATATGGCACATGCCATTCATATGAAGTGGCATACCTAGTGGGGATTCTAATTTATCCGTTATCCCCTCATCTTGCCATCCTTTTCCATTTCCTCATGATTGATCTCCTTATAGTGTTACACCATGATAGGGGAGTTATGTTACAAAAGGGTGTCCTGGTAGCCCAACTCTTCTTGTACCAAGGGCAGTACCCCTTTGGCCCATGTGGGCTCATCTTGTCCCACCCCTCGGGTGGCGTACCTACAACAGGGCCCCCTCACCATACCCCTTTTGCAATTCTCCCTTCTCCTATCATGGTCAAGATATGTGCATAATAAACTAATCAAATTCATATTTGCAAATAATCACATCAGTAATACATAATGAGTTATGAATGTGCTACCATAAGATATAAAGAATGATATGCATGAACTATTGATCACATTTAAACAATTCATTATATCCCCATATAAATCCTACCACAAATATATTAACCCAAAATTCTGCAATCACAGGATAGTTTATGCAAACTGAGAGTTTGTGTTGTTGGTCGATTTGTTCCTTTTCCTATTTTAAATTCGATGCCTTCCTTCTATAAAATCTGATTTTATATCTTGATGTCTTTCTTGAAATGAGACACCACTTCCCATATCAATTGCTGAAAGGACACTGCTTTTCATCCGTTACCTTTCATAAATCCTTCATTACTCTGATTGTTGTATTCAGTAATATTAATAGCTACTTTTAGAGGTAATCGTTGTTTTTAAATGTAATCTTGTAAAGACACTCGATTATCCTTAATGACTAACGCAATGCTTTATTAGAAGCTCAATAGTATTGAAAGCCACGGTAGCATAGGGATCGACTAAGTAAGATAGCAAATGAAGCAGGTGGCGGCTATGAATGTGAGTTGACCCCCCAGGAGTATTCTATAGACCCACGATTTTCTACTATGCCGAATTATCATCCGCAGCAGGTATAATATAAAATAGACCCAATCCTTGATGGCATTAGACTCTAAGGTGGTGGCGACTTTACCAAATAATCTTATAAGTAATTGACTCCTTCAGCAAGTAGTCTGATTACTAATATCCATCTGCTCTAATGTGAATGTGAATATTATGGTCAACGAGTGCAATCCATCGATACTTCCATTCGCCAGTGATATGAAACACCAGCAGGAGTATTTGTTCCAATAGAAATTGTGTATTGTCAGTATTTATATTTATAATTATAATATTATCTTATCATAATTATAATTATAATAATATTAAATTGCTAATATTTCCTTTTATAATTTTAATATGCATTTCATTATTTATTTTATTCATTTATTTGCATTTCAATGCATTACAATTTCAGGGACATGACAGAAGGCATGCCTATAACCATGAGTGTGGAACATTACATGGTGCAGCATTTCAAAAGAAATTATTGGTTCTTCAATTAGGTGCACACCTTCACTTCTAGGCATGCCACTACTCTAAGGATGATTTCAATTGTTGGAATATTCTTTACATTAGAGCACTTATGATCTCAAGTATGTGCCATTACTCTAAATTAAAATATTTTTGAGACACATCTTTCAAACCAAGCTCACCTGCAAAAGTAGTGATTTTAAAGTTTTGAATTTAATGAGTATAAGCACGCACCAAGTCCTTGGCACATGCAAAAACACATCTCTTATCCTTTGTTAAAAACCTCTAGCCTTCGTTAAGGGGTGTGTTAGTCACTTAATACACGCCAATACAAAACCTTGTTTAGAAAGAAAAGGTCCTTTGTATAAAGGTGCACACCTTTGCCCGTAAACATGCTTATACACTATATCCGTCCTTTGCATTGCTTTAGTGTCCCTTCATTCTATTTGATGCATCTCTTTCTATACTCTCACACACCTATTAAACTATCATGAACACTTTTGACACTGCTTCACCACTTTGCCTTCTTAAGGCATGTTTGTCTAAACCTGTGTGTGCCATTGCATAGAATTGTGAAAACTCCTTGCTTTGTATTGGCATGTCCTTTGCCTTAGACGGTCGCCATTACACTAAACAAGAATTTTTAGTTTTCATTCTTTAATATTTCTTCTTTGGAATGGCATACCTTGTCTCATCTCCCCTATGCATGCCTCTACTCTTAAGACTCCAAATTGTTCAAAACTTTTAGTTCTTTATACAAGCGCATGTCTAATCATTTATGATCATTTCAAGATCCTATGAGAGTTAGAAAAGAATCAACAAGACAATACAAAGTAGACAAGATTTCAAAACAAGTCAAGGGTGAATAAATTATGAAATTTAGTTGATAAACTTGACTCAATACAAAAAAATTATATAGGTACAACAAATGACATACAATTTAAAACTGTAGACTATCCCTAACTTCATCGTTCAATTAACCAATGAAATA